>JAGDQP010062667.1:0-11842 GCA_022664845.1 Lepisma saccharinum
AAACTAATCTAGGTTTGGTGGGGAATATTGATCTTGTGTCTGGGTTAGATTGGAGAATGTGGAAATTAGAGTGTAAGATTTGTTTGACCTTGGTTAGTTTAGGATGAAACTGGGTGATTAGAGCCGGTGGGTTGGATTTTTGAGTGGGTTGAATGTGTGAGGATGGACGCCGGATCTGTTTGGTTACAAGGTTAGAAGGGTAGCCTCAGTTAATTACAGCCTCCTGGAGGAGTTAAAAGTTTCTGCAGCAGAGGTGGTGGAATTCAGGCGTTGTCCTCTGAGGGCAAGGGGGAAAGGAATCGCTTTCTTGGTGTGGTAAGGATGGAAACTTGAGTAGTGTAAATACTGCATATGGTTGGTGGGTTTTATGTGAACGGAAGTGGTCAGTGTTGTTTTCTAAGGTGATGTCCACGTCAAGGAATGTGACTCTTTTGTCGGAAATGGACCAGGTGAACTGGACAACAAGGAATTGGTTCAGTTGTTTTAGGAATGTCTTGAGACTGGTTTCACCATGAGTCCATAGCATCATTATATCGTCCAAGTATTCTTATTCACCCGACGAGCTCACATGACTACGATTTGTTTCCTACCACCACTACTCTTCAGTGACATCCTGAGCATCATTTATGCCATAAAGCGCTCTCTTCGCGCACTATTACAAAATGATGCCCTACGCTTTTCAGCTATTTGGAAACATGATACCGAAACAGGAGAGTATCGAGAGATTATAACCATTCCCAGGTCAGTTATTTTCTTTTTACACATATTCCAGGTATGTTGCCACTTCAAGAAAAACAAACCTCGTAAAAGTCATTGTAGATTTTCAGACAGCCTATATCAGACTGCTTTCTATGACAACCAAAATTCCAGCCAATTCATGCCTATAACTACGGTACGAAATCGTGTGGGGTAGGACGGGAAAAATAAATACTTTTTTTTTTTTCATCCTCTTTACAGACAGAAAAGTCCTTACTTTTTCCCGTTTGTGAAATACTGAAATATTATTCACCAAACTTCAATTATTCTAAGTGGCAATGTAAGTATTTCGGTAGTATTTTCTAAGAGTCGGTGTAAAACTACATAAATATGTACGACGGATTTCCAAAAGCTCTTGAAAAATAACTGTCGATTTTAACAGATGAAATATTATATTGTTGGTAATTACAAACGACTCTTCTGAAACATTCGTACAGGAGAAGAAATAAATATTCCCATCAGTAAGTAAATAATGCTTACTTTCTTTGTTTTCGGACGTATCCCTTCTCTGGTGTTCCCCATTGACTTCCGGTGAAGATTCAGTCTTGGAAGTTGGCTGACTACTGGATCCATCACTGCTTGCATTCTGCTCACGCGAAATAGGAACCTCCTTTAACCTAGTGGAAAAAAATGAAGAAATAATACAAAGATCACTTTTCATAAATAACACCACGGTTCACTGAAGTTAATTTGGTTAAATGAACACAGCTCAACTCAAACTCAAGTCACAAACACTAAGATTAGCTCACGCCTAAACTCAAATTCCGAAAGTAAGCTCGCTCAAACTAACGCTTAATTGGCATTCACTTTGCTATTATTAAAACTAAGTAGCCTAATGCAAACGCCACGCGGCTGGAGCTCGATTGGTCCTGGGAGAGACCTGGGTTCAAACCCAGAGGCAGGCAATTCCGAATGAGACTTTTCGGGAGTTTTTCTCAGTAACATTGGGTTAATATCAGCATATTGTCTTCAAACTAACCCATAGCCGATTCTTTCCCAAATTTTTCCCTCCCCAACCGTACCCCGGCAAGAGTGAAAGATACACATAATACTAATAACATAATTTAATAATATTCTAAAATTCACATACAGGATTGTTTAAAAAAGATGACTAAATGAAAGCTCTCCAAGAAACAGTAAGATAAGTATTTACCGCGAATTTATCATTAGAGGTTATCCTTTTAAAAACTGCTCTCTCTCAACAAGAATTGAACCAGAAGACCCTGATTTGCGGGGGGAAGGAGGCAGCATTTTTTTTTTTTTAAAGGGACCCACCTTCCACCCCTGTCTCTTTACCTTCTTAACAACAAACTAAGTTGCGCACTTTCAGGGTCGCACGTCACGGGCAGCTGTTCGCCCTCCTTAGTTAATATTTAAAACAGGGCATCACAGAAGTTGGAGTGTCACGCACACACAACGAAAATGGCGAGCAAATTAAATCTTGCGTTCTTACTGGGACACCATGCATTTAAGCTAATACACATAATTACACATTTAAGCTTGTGACAGCAACATCGTTACGAAAAGCACTAACAGTACTCTAGTTTGCCTTTGTTTACTGATATCAATGAGCATCAAAATGGTGTGCATTTTCTATGAACAAAACCTGTGCACAATCCTCGATATGCAAAAAGTTACACTTGGCAGATGTAAAGCTACAGCAATAAAAACGAGACAAAAAGCTAAGATACCAAGGTAAAACAGTATGAATTCTTTCCATTCAATGTTACACATTTAGGGTGCACTCACGATCTGCAAAGTTCCCACATTCAAGTCCGTCGATGTCCTTTGCCAACTCACACTGGGAAATACTGTTTACTTACTCTATGGCTTACGGAACTCGCAAGTTCATCGCCGCAGTAACAAACGTTCGCCATCGGGATCTATACTGGGCAAGATCAAGTAAGTTTTCACCACAAACACCTAATTCTCGACGATCTTTCCTAATACTGTCCTGCCAACGGTCTCTTCCCCTCCGGCTTTCCAACCAAGATGGAATATAATCTTCGTCTTTCTCCTATCCGAGCTACATCGCCTCCCACTTTAGTCGTCGCGATTTCATTATTCTTACGGCATCTGGTGAGTCGTAATATCCGTGAAGTTCTTAACTATGCAGTCTCCTCCATTCTCCAGTCATCTCGTCCCGTTTCGGCCCGTATATATTTCTCAAGACCTTATTTTCAAACACTCGTAGTTTATGTTCATCTGCTAAGGTCGTACTGCAACTTTCGCAGTCGTAAAGTATTACCGGCAGAATAACCGTTCTGTATATTTTCAATTTCAATTTCCTTGATATTAATCGCGAGGATAGGGGTTTCTGGACTGCGTAGAAACATTCGTTGCCCGATGCTAAGCGACTTTTTATTTCTTCCGTTACCTTGATTTTGCTTGTTACATATGCTCCCAAATATTTAAATTTGTTTACTTTCTCTATAGTCTCATTCTTAATTGTTATGTGCCTATTTCCGTTATTCCCTGTGTTTCGGCTTGTTATCATGTATTTTGTTTTCTCTATGTTTACCTTGAGACCTATCTCATCGCATGCTTCTACTAAGACTTCGGTGTTACTTTGTCTATATTGTCCCCTATTACATCTACATCATCCGCGTATACGAACACTTGATTCAAGCCATTCAATATTAGTCCCTTTTTGTCACCTTTAATTTTTAAAATCGCATAACGCAAAGTCAAACAGTAAGAATGACAAGGCATCATCTTGTTTCAATCCGTTGCGAATCTTGAAACTATCTGACATATTATTTATTACCTACCCGTACACTGCTTATGGTGTCGCTGAGACATATCCTCACAAGTTGAACAAGTTTCTTCGGAAATCCAAATTGCACCAGGATATTGTGTAGCTTTTCCCTTTTAATAGAATCATAAGCCTTCTTAAAATCAATGACTAGCTGGTGAACAGTCCCATTGTACTCCCATTTCTTCTCCAAGATTTGTCTCAAGGCGAAACTCTGGTCCAACGTGGATCTATTTCTCCTAAATACACATTGGTGGTCTCCAATTATTTCATCTACGTATACGCTTAGGCGAGTTAGCACGATATTACTCAATACTTTGTAACATGTTGGGAGTAAAGAGATTCCGCGGTAATTATTACAGGCTGATCATCGCCTTTTTAATAAACCGGAATTATTATTGAGGTTTTCCATTCCTCTGGAAGCTCCATTTCCCATATAACGTTTATCAATTTATGTGGTTCCTTGGTTAGTGCCGTTCCTCCCACTTTAATTAATTCGACTGGAATAATGTCTATTCCTGGTGATCTGAAAATTTTTAATTTCTTTATCGACATTCGCTAGGTTCGGGTATCCACGGTTTTGCGGTATAGATTGCAAATTTCTCTGTTCTCCGTTGTGTACATTAAGAAGTTTGTCGAAATAACTTTTCCACACATCGACAATTTCAGTCGAATCCGCCTGAAGATCTCTGAGTTCGTTTCTAATAATCCCTAACCTCGCCTGGGAACCTTTTCATAACGAGTTTACCCCTTTGTACAGATCTTGTATGTTATTTGTTTTCCCGTTTTCCTCTATACCCTGAATCTTCTGCGTCAGATATTCTCGCTTTTTTTTTCTGAACCCGCCTGTGGCGTTGTGTTTCGCATTACTGTAGTGGTTGGTATCTGCTTCATTTTTATTCCTTAGTCATCGCTACCTTGCTTGTTTTCGTTCCTCATCAAGTTTAAGGCATTCATCATTAAACCAAGGTTTGTTTTTCTGTAGTTTCTTCTCACCTACACGTTCCTTCGCTGCGTTCTTCACTGTATCACGAATTGCCTCCCCCATCTTTCTTACATCAATTGCACTATTAATTTCATCTTTATTACTACTCGACTCGGATACGATAGTCTTTTGTTTACTAACTCTATATTTTGAACCGCCGGAAGGATACTGTTCTTAATGAGGAAACCTGTTCCGAAAACATGAAACTGTGTTCCCCATGGTAGAAAGTGTATTTTCCCTGTTGAATGCTATCATGACCCTCCCACCGGACTTCCTATATCGCTAGTATGTCCAGCTCGTACTTTTCGGTCTCGCGTACCGCCACCTGAAGAGTGCCCGTTTGGTATAACGTTCGTACGTTCCAAGTTCCTATTCTAAGGTCTTTCTTAATCCTGTTCTTGGATCCCCCTGAAGCAGTCCACACCCGGAGATCCGAATGAGGGACTAGTTTACCTCCGGAATATTTTACCCCAGGAGAATCCATGAACCATCTGTTACTATTTCTTGACATGATTTAGCGGTGTAGAGTTGTCAGCTCTACGACCTCGCAGTAAAGGTAGACATTCAAGATGATGCCCTCTGTCTATCTCTGAGCCTTGCCGATGTCATTCATCTTCAGCCTCAGAGTGGTAATGGTGATGCTGCTTCCCCTCACTATATTATTATTGTTCGGGGTTATTTTCCCTTGCCTTTCTAGAACACTCTACTAACTGCAAGGCAGCAGTACTGGTTTTGGTCTGCCCCGGAATATTTCGGTACCCACCATATCTGGTTGGCATTCGCCTATCCGCCACCTGGTGGCAGACCAGTAACTCCAACCCGGCTAGCAGATACTGTAGTCCTTAGAAAGTCGCTATCTATTTTAAGACGTTCACATTTCCGATAAAGATCACCAAAGGCTGAGAGATTGTCAATTCATGTCGCCCCCATAATGAAATATTACAATATCTATCCGCATTTAAATTGTATCATACAAATTGATTAGTCGCATGCAATGCATACACTTGTTCATCAATTCTCATGAATAAGAACATGCAATAAACTGAAAAGAGAAAATTATTATTATTATTGTGTAGATCATCTGTCTTCCTAATTTTAAGATCAATAGCCTAATACATCATCTTATCACTCTTCTGCTACTAATCTAAATACATACCTTGCAGGCGCGTTTAGGATCTTCTTTTCAGTCTGACTACTTGGCTGCTGACGAGCATCTAAAGGAAAAGTAACTTTCTGAGGCAAACTCTCCTTTGGTTCTGACATATTCAAGTTGTGCTGACCAACTTCTATGTTTTTGACAACGGTATTCTACAAAAATATTACAATAAATAAATAAAATTAAATTTAAAAAAAAACTGATGTGACGAAATTATTTTGATCAGTGTTTGTATTATCATTTAAGAAAAGACACTTTATTCAAATATGCACAATTCCTCTGGCAACACTGGCACAGATGATCTGTATATAAGTTATTAAATATTATACAAATTCCAAAAAAATATCATAAAGGCTACAAGGTTTCTAACTTTTTCACGCTCATATTCGTATTCTCTACAACAGCGGATCCCAAACTACGGATCGCGGAAATACTGGTCAAGCATACAGAAATATATTAATAATTTTCTCTTGTAAAATTATAACGAACACATGTTACTATTTTGAAGAAAAAAAAACCATCATCAAATATAAATAATAAACAGCTACGCGAAAATACAGTGTTATTATAAAATGCAGAATATGAAAGGAACAGAGCCTTGTTCATAAATACCGTCTTTACAATTTCAAAGTTTCCAGCAGCTACTAATTGGATGATACTGGCTTTAATAAAATTTACTGTATTTATCGAGGTGAAAGTTTTTATGGGCTATGGGGAATAATTAGTAATGACCCTATTTTAGGGGTTACTTTCCTAAAATTGACAAGGGGAACTAGGGGATCAGAAGTACCTTTGAAGAGGATCACATAAAAAAGTGAAACTGACATCAGCTGAATAAGACTCATTAATTGCGTTATCATATGAATCACCTTTATTTATTTTAAGAAAAAAGCTTATACACATTCTGGATTAATGTACGGGAGTAATCAAAACTAGCATTGAGTCACGTGATGGGGTTTACTACAACTTACAAGTGTGAACCTGCGTTTTCAAGCTTGGTGCTTTTGAAAAACAAATACAGAAACAGACTTTGTGTAGAGAATGATCGAGACTAAAATTAACGAGTTTCAATCCTGATAAAGACTGTCGTTGGTTCAAAAAAGCCATAAATCGCACTGACTTTTAAGTTTGTCTTTAACCTTATTAAATCTCTCAACTTGTGACAGTGATGTTTCCTTTTATTTAAAACACATTTAAGTAACTATACATGATACTTACTCACCACTCACTATTATATGTAAGCTTAATGGTTCTATTAACCCTGATTTGCATTTAAATTTAAAACCCTTTCATTCAAGTTTAAGATTTTTTTAAAATACATTCATTAATATATTTTCCCCCCTTACGTACTAAAAGAAATATTTATCTTATGATTACTACACTTTCACGTTAGGATTGCATATCACAGTCTTTTCGTGTGTATACTTCGAAGGAAAGTTCGCCTTTTTCGGCAGAATAGATTATACAGAAGGTTATACACATATATTAGGTGGATCGCGAAAAATTTTCAAACTTTAAGGTGTGTCCAGTAACAATAAAGTTTGGGAACTGCTGCTCTACAACATGATACAAAAATACAAGATGGAACTTCTCCTACTTCATACATCTGCCTTTATATCGTTGACTATAACTTTACTTTCCTTAAACGAACTTACCCTGAGCCAAAGACGTCTAAAGGTCACAAATTACATTCAAATTAATAAACGACCTTCTTTCGTTTTCAAAATAACTAACTGTGCTTTTGAAAAGATCTGAGATATTATTGTGCGTGGCAAGCACAAGTATAACAAATCAGATGAATGCTATTGATGCGTAACGAAGCTCGGTTTGACCCGAAAGAACGGGTGGTGATGTGATTTTCCTTGCATGAAACAAAGACGATATCTCGTTCTAAGGTGCGACCCCATAGCTTAAAGTGGATTGTGTAACACCCTAATTAAGTAACGCGTTTATCTACTCATCTAGCGAAGACACATGTTGATTATATTTATTTCAATAATAAATATATTAAACTGTTGTCAATCTTCAGTTACCTTCTCACAAGAGAGGGAAATAAGTAAGATGCATATCGAAAATTTGCATCAACTCATTAGCACTTATTCCTGACCATTTGATCTTCAATCATAGTCTTTGATTAGAAAGATTGGATACATACGCAACCAGAACCGTGTTCACATTCTTATCGGAATTGTGCGATACAGTACTCTATTGTATTGTGCATACACTGTTCCATAAATAGGAATTATACTTTAAAACGAGAACTTAATTCCCATGTAAGGAAACTCTAAACTGAATGTGGTTTCTTAGTCTTAGCACTGTTTTGCATTAATTGGAGTGCATACTGTATCCAGCAAATGTCTTGAATTCTTCAGATATGTGACAAGTTTAGGCCATAGCTGCATGTCTAGCTCATAGAAAATAAATTAAATAGTTAAAAAGACAAAAAAACATCTAGGCTTGTAAAAAAAGAAACAACTACCATATTTGAACAGTCCACTTGACTTCTTGGGATGATTAAAATAGGGAAAAGTGTAAATACAAGTGAGGTCAGTACCAGAAAACCAGGAGACTAGCACATGGAGGGGAGTAGGCATATGATGTCACTTGGTGATGGTAGAATGTAAAAAGAAACGCGACAGCAGTAGCGTCCTATTTTCCATTGCTTTCAAATAGTGGTCTCCAACTTCTGTCAAGATGGATTCACAGAGTGTTTGTAATGGAATTTTTAGTAAATGATTCCCTGATATTTCTTTCTATACGTGTTGAGCTTGTTTCATAAACTAATATGTATTTTATGATTGCTTGTCAATATGTTTGGATAGCTCTGTTTTATTCTGTTTGCTGTTATCATTCAAATTATGTTCTTAAGCTCTTCTATGTGGGTCCCCCCCCCCCTATTATTTTCCACATTCACACATTCATTTGCAGATGTCTGAATTATCTGTCTGCCTTTGTATGTGCCACGGAATGGCTAGTTATAATGTCTTGTTTAGAAGATATTTTAATGTCACATCTGACAGTTTGGTTAGTTCATATCTATATCAATCCATCTATCTATCTATCTATCTATCTATCTATCTATCTATCTCAATATATATACTTTTACTATCTTATATTAATTTGAATTTATTTTAAGGCCTTTAGGCAACATATCTTATACATCAGATGGTAAACAAAGGTAGAGAATAAGTACTTACGTTACATAATATAAAGACAGGTGTACAGGAACATCACAAACACAATACAAAGACGGCAATGTCTCGCAAAGCCGTTTTCACATGACAGGGGAGAAAATGGGCACAAAGGAGTGGTGCTAAAGAATCGCAATAGTAGAATACCTCTACTTGACTGAGGGACTGGGGGGAGAGGGGAAGAAAAACTGCATGACAAACATGTTTATATAGTTTGTACAAAAATGTCTAACGGAAAATTTCTTTTTCTTGTTTCATCGAATTTTTAGTCGCGGCTTGGTCTGTGATACGAGAAAAACATAGCTCGATTTTGGTGTAGAGGTCACGTGTTGTCAAATATGGGGAAAAAGGAATTACCGGCGTACGGTAATGGCCAGTGTTGCAACCTTAAGAAGATTTTCAAAATTTCATTTTTTTCCTACTTTTTTTGCTTTTACTCTTTTTCTTCTTTTGTATATTGGACACGATACACTGAAATTTCCTTAAATCTGTATCCCGTAAGCTTTCAAATGAAAGCTTATGGATGGAAGCAAGATATAACTCATATCGCTATGATAATTAGGACCGTGGACGTGAATGTCAATTTTCTGTCTCCAAAACCCTAGTTCAGGGTGCTCCACAAGTACTACAGAAAACTCAATTTTTCCCGCCTTGTATTGCACAGATGCATCTGATTATTTGATATGTATGACACAAGAATGTTCTAATAGAGGATTTGTTTATAGCTATCAAATGTCCAGCGAAAGAGTGAAGTCAAAAAACAACTGAGCATCGACCAAGGCGACACATCTGATTGGTTAACAGACAACTACAGAGCTTGCTGCCATCTTTGTTAGCCGGAAACAATGTTTTTGATAGCGGGCTAACTGGGCAAGACTACGCTGTGACATATGGCTTCATGCTCTTGGCGAAATCGCATATCCTCTATTAGAACATCCTTGGCTTGACACTAATGTCTAACGTTTGAGGTATACGCTGGCAGGTCTTTGTCGGCGTGCAGTAACTGTAAACGTTGCTACCTTCACTCGATTTCTTAAAAATTTCCAGTTTTTCGAGAATTTTCGCCTTTTCTCCAATTGGATCGAATGCACAGGCTTTCATTTCAAACAAGGAATCAATTATGCCCGTATGATAATTAGGTTCGTGACCCAAGCAATGAAAGGTCCACGATTTTCATATAAACCCTGTCGGACGTCTAAAGGTTAAATATTGCTAAATTGTTTGATCAAATAATACTCGGGAAAACAGATGTATAATAATTTAGGGATTTACCTTATTCGCTGATTGAGCTGATCGTCTCCTACTCGGTCCTGCTACAGCTGCTGCAGCTTCAATTGACTCGTCTGAACCGCTATGCTCCTTTAAATAAAAGTTTTATCAATACAAGTTTTTTTATACATAATAAAGGAATCTAAGATTAAACACTTAAGCAAGCTCTTGTTAAATCATACAACACAAATCAATGAACTTCCCTATTAATAACGCGGGAAGCACTTTTGAAAAATATTTTGTGCAATGTGACATATCTAGTCTGTGATATATTCCAATGATTAGAATCCCGTCTTTTAAAGCACGTGTGAATAATAATTAATAATAGGGGTTATCTAGCCAATATACTAGATGTAGGAAGTTATACTGTTCTACTAAATATGAAATGTATAATATATTAAATGTATAATATACAAATGCAGCAAAAATACACCGAACAAGGGTCACGATGGAATTTAGTATCAATACATATTACATGCTAAATATAGATGTACTAATCCTCATTCACAATACGATGCTTTTGAAACATGTTTGTTATGAACACCGCCCCTACTATTATTATTATAGCAGAAGAATCACTTCTCGAATAGCTGCCAGAACATAAATTGTGCTCATATTTGGGTAAGTGTGTTGAAAATCACATTACACTTAGCTTGAACGATATTTGTTTACGAAAAGTTAAATTACCAAAAAGACTTCACATATTGATTCTGAATGAAAATCTATTTAGTTTACACTGTATTGAAAGCTTGCCATCTTTTCCAGCCATCGTCATTTCTAATGACAGCACCAAATCAGTAGATACCTCCTCCATTCTGCACGTACGAAAAGCACTATTCCACGGAAATTACTCCATAACAACTTAAATCCAAGGTATAAAAAAATAACGGCTCACCTACTGAGGTTGACTACATTCTCAGATCAAATACACAAACATAAAGAACATTATTTTATGTAATTTTGGCACACTCATGTTTATCGTATATATTCTGTTAGCCTGTTATACTTCAGAGGTTAATATTTTGCACCATAAATGAACTATTGCTACTCTAACAAAATATATGTAACAGTGACTTACATATGTATTCCAAATATGTAGAAATTGCACATACCCGAGAATTAATAGGTTTCCTTTCATCTGCGTCATTAGTTGTAGATTCTTTGGATGAAGTATCTGAAACTGTAGATTTACCACTGTCTGAAGGCGGTCGTTTATGTCTTTTTATGATGCGTGAAACGTTCTCTTCACCTTCATAGATCAGATCATGATATTTTGGGTGCACTATTTATGAAAATAAAGAAATAACAGTTAGTTGCTCTCCTGATTTAATTACTAATAACTAGCTAACTAACTCTATGGCTTAAGGAACTCGCAAGTTCATCGCCGCAGTAACAAACGTTCGCCACTGGATTCTATCCTGGGCAACATCAAGTCAGTTTCCATCACTAACAATTACTTCTTGAAGATCTCTTTTAATATTGTCCTCCCAACGACGTCTCAGTCTTTCCAGTAGTCTCTTTCCATCCGGCCTTCCAACCAGGATAGAATATAGTCTTCGTTTTTCCCCCATTCGAGCTACACCTGTTCACCTTAGTCGTCACGATTTCATTATTTTTACATCTGGTGAATCGTACAGTGCATGGAGTTCTTCATTATGCAGTCTCCTCCATTCTAAAGTCATCTCGTCCCGTTTCGGCCCGTAAATATTTCTTAAAACCTTATTTTCAAA
>JAGDQP010062668.1:0-11841 GCA_022664845.1 Lepisma saccharinum
GAATGTTCCAGAATGTTGTAGAATGTTCCAGAATGTTGTAGAATGTTCCAGAAGGCTCGAGAATGTTTAAGAATGCTCTAGAATGTTCTAGAATGTCTCATAAGGTTCTGGACAATCGAAGGGACTTAGGTTCCGGAATGTTGGAGATTGTTCTAGAATCCGGAACGTTCAGGAATGTTCTAGAAACAGGAAACGCAAGTCCAGAATCCTCTGGAACATACTCTAATGTTGAATTATCCTGTTGTGGTGGTTATACGTACCAGCTGATAAGGGTATATATAGGCGATGGCTAGACGCATGCGTCACTTTTACTTTTGGAAATCGATTAAAGCGGATCAACGAAAAGTGAAAGTGAAAATTTTTAAACGTGATAAGTGAAGGTGCAACATTTTATTCATCCCGCACCAACGGGCGGTTATATCAGCTAGCACTCAATGAAACATCAAAGTGCCATTTGAAAATGCTAAATGTTATACCATGTTGGCAACACTGATAAGCCTATGACATCGTATTTTCGCTCTTTATATCCATCATGGTTGATAGAAAAAAATCAGCAAGCGAAATTTTGATTCAGTGCGTCATTTCTGATTTATTGAGAATTATTAATTTTCTTCTTATTGTTAGGCGTCGGGCTCCAAGTTGGAAATGCTGTATCTCCAAAACGCAGCGAAATCGGACCCATGTTTATAGGACTTTTATTCTAATTTGGGGGTGACAAATCATCTCCCGAAGTTTTGCATTTCCCTGTATTTTTTATACAAGTGTTAACACAAGGGCCATTCCAATAATCTGTTGTTGTAACTGACGAGGGACCATTTTAATCACTAGAGCTTGATTTTTTATAAAAAATATTGTTTCGTGACGCATTTTAGGGAGCTAATTATTGTGGTGATGGTTACTCGTTTCGTAGTTGAGTCGTTTAGCTTTTACGCCTTAAAAAAAATCACAGGAAGAATGAAATAGAAGAAATTTATAAAACTGTGTGTGACACTTTCCTATGCTTTCCCTAATTGTTGTATGGCTTTTGTTTATACCTCATAGTTTATGTCAAGTTCGGTGCAGATACGTCGAACGTAATGGAAACAAATTGAAAAATGGAATTTTATAGAAAATATTTTGGCAATACTGACAACTAGAGTCACGGAGGACGTGGACACGCACAGAACTCTTCTGTTGTGTCGAATAATGTTTGTGATTTTTGTGCAGATAAGTATAACGGAATAGAATCAATTTGAAAATTTGAATTAAAAATGGGTTGGCCAAAATTAAAAAGATAAAATTAATTTTATGGGCGGTAACAGAGGTTGGCAAAAGTGATCAATTGCACGAATCAAGACTGTTTCGGCGGTTCTTAGTAATTGTCGCCAAGACCTTTCCAACGACAACCAAACCACCAATATACATTCTGTGGTTCCTGGGATTTATTGTTTTGGTTACAGACACATGGACGGACAGAATAGCGGGATTATGGGGTCCCTTTTTAGCTACGTTATCAAGACTTCGAAAAACTTATTCTCGCAAAAATATAGCTGTGATGATTTAAGTACTTCCTGGTGAGAATGAATCAAGTTGACAAAAATCTCAATCAGGATTACTTCTTGACTCCGAGTTTGAACCAATACCTGCCAAACCAGTCCCGTGTTTGTGCTCCTAGCGTACGATAAGAATTTTATCTTACGCATTGTTCAGAGTGGCTTTTTAAAATGATGGTTTTTACCTTTTGTATTCTGACTTCTGTATAATTCTTGGTACCTCTTTTGTTTTCAATCAAGTTGATATAGAAAATATAATGTTGTGTCGTCTCATAGTTTTCATTCTTAATTGTAGTTTTAAAGTGATCCAACAACATTACTAAGTTGAATCTGAAAATTATTCCAGATATCTTTTTCATGTTCATGTTCATGAATCTATCAATGCTGTTTGGAATACTCTAAAGTTTAAAGAAAATAATCTGTTGCTCTAGATGCTTGAAATGTTATGTTTGAGACACTGAAATATTTTCCTTTTCCCCCTTTTTTTTAAAAAAAAAAAAAAAGAATGGGAGAAGAGAAAATATATTATTTTCTTGAGTATTTTGTATACTTTCAGACATATTCCAATGGCTGTGGTAAGCAATCAAGCCTTTCATAATGGCTTTGTTTATGAAAGAAACAAAACCTTATTGAAATAAAGTAGTTACGTTTTACAAGCTATTTGGAATTTTTAAATTTGAATTTACTTATGATCTTTTGTATATATCTTTGGCATAAGCCGGGATATGGTGGGGTAGGCTAGAAGTTGAGGAAGGTATCGACCAGAATATTAAGGTACAATCACCACATTCGCCTGATGAGACTGAAGGGAAAAGTTTGTAAAATCTCAGTCAGGATGATCGGCCACGAGGGTTCGAACTTCCTTTTGGGGACAAGGAAGGGAAAGATAACGGCCACACTCTTAAACTAAATACCATAACGGCATTCGTCTGGAGAAACTGAGGAAAATCCTGCAACAACAAGACAATCTGGCGAACAGGAGGCGAAGCTCTGCAGTGGCATTACGAAATCCGCCATCGATGTAAAAGTTTAAACTTCCTTCTTTCACAATATTTGATTACCACTTTTTCCGAGTAAAGTTCTAATAAACATTTACTAACCTACCGCGAAAGAAAGGTAGTGAAGGCAACTCCCTTGCACTATCTGGAGAAAAATAAATTATTTAAACTTATCCTAATTGAAATATTGCATTTAGATCTTCGAAATTTAAAACAACTTTGACTGATGTGGTGTCAGAAAGGAAGAGGCTTTTTGGTTATAATTATGTTAATGATTATGTTAATACATTTTCTTTAAAGCATTATGATGTATGAGAATATACAACTATTTTCTGACACGTCCTTGTTTCTTATGTCTGGATCTAAGTAGTTGTTGCTTAGTTCATAAATAATATTCAGTCCCTAGTTTCTCTTCACACTATGTCCCCATAACTTTTGCTTCGCCTTTGGATGAAGATATTATAGTAATTTCGGTAGAGATGAACCCCCTGGGTGAGACGGACCAGGCCCATAATTCTTAAACTATCCACCAGGGTGCTGTGTGAATATTGCTGTAGTTTCATGGCAGATGTGTGGTAGGCACTGTGTATGTTCCTCAAGCAGAAGAGCACTCATTTCTACAGGAGAAAAGATTTATGATTTTAGGTAGGTCAAAAATGTTTTTACCGCATTTCATTAAAAGCAATATTTGACGTTCTTGTTCTTCGCTTTTGTTTTTTACTAGCGCCTTTCATCATAAAACAATGAAGTTTCCCGCGTTCAGAAACTACAACAATTAAACTACCCTCTTTAAACCACCCCCTACTTGGGATAGATGAACCGCTGCCATTGTGGGAGAGATAGGAAAGTGGTCCATCTATCCCTTGTGCTATAAGAAACTAGCTTCAATGTTTATTTTGTTGAATTTTGGCCTTTAAATTGATTTGTGGTAAATGGTATATGAATCTTATATTGTGCAAAAGTTATTGTTTGTAATGTCTGCGAGGGAGTGGGGAAGGAGTGAGACATCATCACTTTTAATATTTCAATTTTTTTCTCCTGCTTCTTCAAGTATTTTTGCCTTATTTTAAGGTTTCTTGATTTAGAGGTAATTAGATTTAGCATTACTTTCCAAACACAAGGAAGCGGCAGCATTGTTATAAGAAAATAGAAAAAATATTGTTGTTGACTTGCTAACAATCGTTCTTGGTTCAAGAATTTTCCGAAACTAATTCGAGTGGCAAGAGGATAACTAACATTCCCTTATAAATCTTTTTTTTTCCTCTGGTAGAATTTTCAATGATACCTATAATTATTTTTAAGGTACTGGGAGATAATTGAGTATAAACTAATAATCTCTTCTAAATCTATTACGTTAACAATGGGCGAGTTTGGGAGACCATATGGGAAAGTGGTTCTAATTGTAGATGGCTACGCCTCTCATATCAATAATGTACAAACATTGGAATTTGCAGAAGAACAATATATAATCTTCTTAAGTCTTCCGAGTCACACTACACACCAGTTACAGCCTCTGGACAAAGCTTTCTTCAAATCACTTAAAACGCCCTACTATGCAGGCTGTAACAATTTCTTACTCAACAATTCATCAAGAAAATTAACGTGGTTACAATTTGGTGAAATATTGTTTTCAGCTTGGAATAAATCAGCTACTGTAGAGAATGTATCAGTCTTCAAAGCAACAGGAATAATTCCCCTTAACCGTAACGTCATCCCTGAGCATGCTTTGTTAGTTTCAGATTCTCCTTTCACATCAGAATCGATTAGTGTTGAGGTACAAAATACTAGTACAAGCGTAGCGACTCCAGGAACATCCGAACTAAACAGTAGCAATACCAAAATTCTTCAATCTCCAAATGAAGCCGTAAGTCAAATGCTAGATGAAACCATCCAAAAACTCCTTCCAAAAAATTAAAATTCAATATCACTAGTTCCTTCTCTAAAACAAGTGGAATCTGCCAAGAAAAGGAGCAAGGGTTTGACAAAAGTACTCACTTCGGATGAACACATCAGCTTACAGAGAAACAGGAAGAGGAAGGTTAAGTGCACGGAATCGACCGCAAAAAACAAGAAACGAGAAAAAGAGAATATCGATCAGATCTTCATTTTCATCTAGCGATGATGACCAATCGAAAATATACGACATAGTGATGATATGGAAAAGTATGAGGATAACGAGTGTGTTGGATGAGGCAAAAATTAAAATGAAACAAGAAGAGACGACGACTGGATACAGTGTATTATGTGTGAACGCTGGTTACATGAAGACTGTTAGAAATATGAGAATGTTTATTTGCATGGCAAAGTTTTCAAATATATCTAGACGAAACAAGATGCAATGTACGGTAATGTATTTGAGAAGCTATTTTTCCAAAACCCACTAAAAATTTCCAACATTTTTTTGCATAGGCTTATAAACGTAAAAAATAAATTTTTAAATGAGTATATATGTATGCTTGAAATCAACATTACTTGTTAACATTGTTATTGTTAGTTAGTATTGTTCTTTTCAAGCATATATCTACTCATTTAAATATTTATTTTTACATTTAAAAGTCGGTGAAATAAGTTAAAACTCTTTAGCAGGTATTTTAATAAGCTTCTCAATTATCCAATTATCTTTTATCCTTCTTTTAAAAAATGAAACTTAGGCATTCTTGCAATTTACAAATGTTTGTTTTGTAACTTTTCTGTTAAAAAGAAAGTTCTTTTTTAGAGTTTCAATATTTCAATCTTCCTTGTTAGATTAACCAATATTAGATCATTTTATGTCAATATTATATTTCAATAAAAACCTTGGAAGCCGAAAAATATCTACTTTATTAATATAACTAATTTAAAGACAAAATTGATCCAATTTATTTATTTCTCTATTATTTAGGTTTTGCATATAGTCCATCAGTCCCACAGTGCATGGTCCATCTAACCCATAGTACTATAGGATAGATGGACCAGTCAGCAATTTTTTTTTTTATTCTTAAGGTTTCGGAAGAAATATTTTCTTTTTGATCCTAAAAGGCTTCAGTTGTGGTTACTAAAAGTCCTTTCTTAAATTTCGTGCAAAAAAAACATGCTCTACCTGCATAATTATTTGAGTTACTGGAGGCAGAAAAAAAGTGGTTCATCTCTACCGGACTTACCCTATATTCTCATTTTGGACAACCTTGCTTATGCGCTAGGAGCGCGACGAAATTGTTATTGTACGCCAGGAGCACGTAAGCTCCAATCCAAGGTGAAGACATGCAACTGAACCACCTAGCTCGATTTTCATATTTAAAGCAATGGCAAACCAACATGGGTTCACCTTGCCCAGGGATATTCGGGTCAAAGACCTGCCTTCGGGCAGAACACCTATCGTCATCATCATCATCATGAATACAGTATCGAATAAATAAAATACATAACAGAAAATGAGTAAAGGAGGAAATGAACTCCGTCTTCAAACTGATTTGCCGAAACAGTTCCGGTGCGTCCGGCCTACTTTAGTTTATTTGGACTGTGTAATGTTTTGTGCTTGTACAAAAATCAGAACAAATAGTTGTTTATTAATTCCGTAGATATGGTTCCCTTTCAAATTTTCGACGTGAAACTACTACAATTTATTGAAAAATGTATATCAGTAATTATTCTTTTAAATGACAATACATCTTCATAACAAAGAAATAACTTCTTGTTTACAACTCTATGAACATTCATATCAACATTATTGTGATCCAACAAGAAGATTAGCTTTTAATGAAATAATTCTAGCTACCGGCCTGTTGTAATTGATGAAAATACATCCTATCTTCGTGGTGTTTCCTGGCAACACTGTTCTCTCTCGTCGCTCGCTCTCGCGCTGATGTAAAACAGCTCATTTACTTCAATGTCTTGCTTGGCTTTCAGCGGGCAGCTCCCGTGAAAGTCTCGCCGCGTTTCTAGCAGGGAAACGCGAGTGTTTTTTCGTCCTCAGCGAGAGAAATACGCTCCCGCCGATGTGGAAAGCCCAATTGTTGGTAATGTATTTCTAAACCTCGCGAGAGTTGTCCCCTCCGCTCTCGCGCGTATGTGAAAGCGGCCTTACAGTACATCCACATATTGTTCAGTTCTGAATAACAGGAGGAAACATTACAAAAGTAAGGCAAGGACTTTCAGATAAACTTGGAATGAGTTTTTTAAACTTGTATAAAACATATTGTGGGAAGCATTTCGCATATTATAATTATGCAGCGCGTGCGAGAAGTTATTGAAAATTTTCGGTGTGAAGCAGTAAAAGAAAGGAAAAAGGCTGTGCGTGGTGTCTATATTGCTTCCGTGAAAGGATGGTGTGTAATCCTTGGATATTTTTTTCATACGTTTACTAACATACATAATTTATGAACTTACACGTATCTGTTACCCGTACGCATTTAAATTTTGTTATGCGGAAGTACTACATGTTTGTTTGTAGTAAATACAATAACTTAGTTTCAGAAAGGTTGATCTGAAAAATATCTAATTGTTTGTTCTAATCATAGTATGATCTGGCATGGTAAATACAAATCTTAAAACACATACACAACCACAAACGCAAAACAAAGATATGGTAATATCCTTAAGTGATGGGCAAAGTCATAGTATGAAATTTTAAAGTATGAAGTTTTCTAATTTGCAAATGTGGAAATACTGTAGTTTGTTTACTTTAAGAGATTCCTTGATTCAGGCACCGTAGTTAAGTGACTTTAATCGCCGCGGAGGAAGCAGCATGAATTCAATTTCTACTCAAGCTGCATATTCGGAATGAGGTTTTCCTAAGTGGTTTGTTTACCCTCTGTCCTAACTACCGAATGCCGGGCTAGTATCTGGAATATAAATCCTCGCCGTTATCTTCATCAAAGGAGGACTGTTCCCTCAGATTTGAAACGAGTGCAGTCGGTGGTTGCCTTTACAACTCCAAAATGTAACGCATCGTACTAAAGTTGGTAATGTTATAGTTTCCTGTTCATCTGGTCCCGGATTCAATCCCCGCTGGGGTTTCACAGTTTTAGGGTTTACCCAGCATTGTTATGAAAACTGGGGAGCTACATTAATTAAAACAGTGAACTTCGATCTTGAAAATCGGGTAAAGCTGCCATGAGAAGTCGTTGTGCTGACCACTTGGTGCCTTCTTTGAATGAATGTCGCCACGCAGAGAGTACTATCGATTCAGACAGTTATGTGAAGTTTATTATTATTATTATTATTATTATTATTATTAACACAAGGGTAACGGCAAAAGTGGTGCTGTTGCATATCGGTAGGGCAACCAGTATTATGTCTTATACAGCTGTATATTATGCTATATAATGCTTTTTTGTGAAATTATTAGTACTACTCAACAAGTTCATTATACTGATATATAAGTCTCCCACTCCCACACTGTTGCAAGAATAAACTTGGCTCCTTATCTTTCGTTTTGTTTGTTTTCTGCACCACAATGTGGAAGATTAATGTCCACGTAAGTGGACAAGTAGAGGAAAGTACATGTACAAATAACATATACAAATTTTCCATCTTTCGTAAATAAGTTTTTATAAAATATACGTTTTTTTTTTTTAAAAAAAATGTCAAATTTCAAAATTATTGTACCTTTTGCCAATCTAATAGTGCGTTCAAATAATCGTACAACCTTACAATTCTGCGCCAAATTTACAAATGTTTTTATTATTGCTCTCTTGTACATACATACTATGTTGTTCATCGCTACCACAACCACGGACACAACCAAGCAGACAAGTTGCAATCGAATAGAAAGGGTCGAAGGAAAAACAAGCCGGGCATTCTTGATATCGAGCAAGACTCATTTGAGACAATGTGGCATTCTACGCTGTAAATGCTGTCTGCTACGGGAGTAGAAGCAATCCGATATTTTTCGTAAAACAGCGTTTTGACTTATAATTTCAGAAATTAAGTTTGTTAGGAAGATAATCGCCTTATTTCGTTTAAAATGAAAGAAATTGCGTACAAAACTGAGAATTGTTTTATTCGCGAATTCAGTTGTTGTTAATTTGCCACTTGGGCTGCAGTACTCGGCTACCAGTAATGTTATTTCTTAGAAATACCAACATTCGCGTTATTTGCGCATGCAAATTTTGAATGTTACGAATCGCAGCATAAAGCAACAAAATGCCTGTGAACAATAAAGTGTGTCTATGAAAGAGAAGGCACAGGCATTTAGGGATGAAGGGTTTTATGTGAATGAGCCAAATATATGAATATGCAAAATTTGAAATTGCAAAGTTGACCATGTGTGACAGGATTCTTACCTGAAACATTGCAAAACTAAAGGGCACGTTGAAAAGGACATGAGAAATCTTCATGGAACTGAAAAAAAAGAGGCAAAAACTCAAGTTTCAATGTGCAAAAAGAAATAACACGATCATAAAATGATCTTTAAAATTGTGAAAAACGATTTTATTGAAAAAAAAAAAAAAAAAGAACCACTTTTGCCTCTTCAATCTTTCTTGGACTCTGTGTATTGTTACTTAGTACTGGGGGTTCTATGTCATTTTGTATTATAAAGCCTGAGATAAATGAGTATGTGCACTCTACACCGGAAGAAAAGATTAACGTTGACATAACATGGAACAACATACGGTATAAGCTTAGCAATTTCAGCTTAAGGATAATCTAAAGCAACAATCTCCCACAAAAGATGGCAGCACTACCTCCGTATGTGTCTAATATATTTTCACTTACACGAAATTTCGTTGCTGCTCCTACAAAT
This sequence comes from Lepisma saccharinum, assembly GCA_022664845.1. NCBI lineage: Eukaryota > Metazoa > Arthropoda > Insecta > Zygentoma > Lepismatidae > Lepisma > Lepisma saccharinum. The sequence goes on from JAGDQP010062668.1 coordinate 9,255, forward strand.
TCAAGCCTAGAGAGTTCAAACTTTCAGGGAAGAAAGTTCATAACCAATTCAAGAGCATGATCGATGCCGATTTTTAATTTTCTTTTTTCTTCATTGTTGAAAGCTTCATTGTTATAGGTTTCGACATTTACAACAACAATGAAGCGATTTCAACAATGAAGGAAAACGAAAATAAAAAATCGGCATCGATCATGCTCTTGAATTGGTTATGAACTTTCTTCCCTGAAAGTTTGAACTCTCTAGGATCGAATTTGTAGGAGCAGCAAGGAAATTTCGTGTAACAGTGAAAACACATTAGACATATACGGAGATAGTGCTGCCATCTTCTGTGGGAGACCTTTGCTTTAGATTATCCTTAACGTGTATATCTGGACAAAATCTTACTGATAGTTTCACTATTTCGTCCTTGTAAATTTACTGGTACAACAGGCCAACCATCGATGTCTCGCACACCACATTTTGAGCATGTCTGATTTTAACAAAGAAATCTCATATATTATTCATGAAATCGTACTTCTTCGACAATTGTAATTTGTTCAGTAATATTTTTTTTTGAACGAAAAGAAAAATGTAGGGGAATTGTACTTTCAATTGTACAGACGATTGTTGCTTTACAGAAGATTCCACCTTGTTTATGATATTTATTGGTGAAACGTGGGAGAAAACAGTACACTAACAAGAAAGATACAAAGATATACACGATTTGACTAAAGGAAAAATAACCCAGAAAACGTGTGAAATCAAGAATCTTTTGGACAAATGGTAATAACTTGTCATTTCATTTCAATTTTTTTCTTCCTGCGTGGGAACTTCAACAACAGAAGGTCTAAGTCTTAAACGGTTGTGAATTTTTTTCTGACTCTCAACAATGAAAAAATGTTCGTGATGGGAATTCTGAATAAAAGTAAATTTTACAGTTATTGTATGTTCATATATATTTTTTCTATTTTCTTGTTCAATTATGAAACCTGTATGTATACATGTGATGGTGTGTTTTGTTCAGAATTTTGCTCTCTTTATGAGCGGGGGAAGTAACAACACCGCTTTACAGGAACAAATACTCTCTATTTCAGAGGTTCTCAAACTGCTCCTTGCGATGCCCTGGTGCTTCGCATTATTTTATCTTGTGAAACATTGTTGAATGACATCTACAATTTGAGCTATTATTAATTTTACAGATATAGATTGTCTATTTTGTTACTACTAATGACGTGAGAGGTACTGCTATACATAGAATAGTATTAAACATACTTTGATATTAAAACAAAGTTGCCCAGGTAGTGGCGAAAAATTTTAGTCATAACGTTTAGACAGTCCTGCTTTATTTCGAGATGTTTTACTGTCTTAAGGAATTAGTTATTTAGAGGAAAGAGCAAAAAATAGTTCAATGTTGCTTAGGCACTGTAAAATATAAATTTATGTTAATGTGAATATGATATAGACTTCTGTGTCTAGTATCAAAGCAACAGCTTAGGTTTGTATCGAATGATACACAATTAAAATAATCATTTGTATAAAGCTCAAGGTCGTCTTTCTGTATGTCTGTCGGCTGTACAAATACCTTTGCATGCCTTTGAACCAATCCAGCGCAGGCTTTGCACCTGTATCAGATTATCGAATGATTATTTATTTGCGAATAAGTTTCAAATACAGCACATGTCGTCCATTTTACATCGAAATATTAACAGATCGAAATATCGATTAGTTAAACAGCACATTCAGCGAACATTGTTCTACGAATATTGAACAGAAGATTATACGGTTGAAAGAAAGCTGAAATTGAAGGAAAACTGTTTCGGTTTCAAAGAGGAGCGGGGGAAACAAACGTTATTGGTTTGTTAAGGACAAACGGTGAGAGGTAAATACAAACAGATTGGGAAGTATATGTAGCATTTGTTGATTTGGAAAAGATATTCGATCGAGTCAGCTGAAAAGCATCTTGCTAAGTGTTGGAGAAGGCTGGTGTGGAATAGAAAGACGGAAGATATAAGGAACTTGGTTTTAAATGAGAGAACAAGAGTAAAAGTGGACGAACAACAATTGTTCGAACAATGGAACAGGAATGTTGTGTCTCGCACTTTATCTAATATGTATCTGGAAGAGACTTAAAGAGATGCTTGAGTAACGAAGTGGGGAGTAACAGTCGGAGGAAGAGAGAATCAAATGTATTATATTTTCAGATGATAAGGTGTTTGTTCCAGAAAATAACTAAATGCTCCAGTAAATAACATGTTAAAACAGTTCAAGGAAAGATGTGAAGTTGGAACGATAATAAGCTTAAAGGTAATTTTAATTGCAGTAAACCAAAATTCTAGCTATCATCAAAATTGGAAGAGAGAGCGTAGAAAAAGTATCTAGATTGAAATATTTAGGAAGTATAATAAGTGAAGATGTGAAGTGTGGAAAAGAAATAAAACCGAGAATAGAAATGGCGAAATACATATTCACTAGGAAGAAGAATCTTTTTAGTGAACCAATGGAATAAAGAATTGAGGAAAAGATGTATTAAATGTTTATGTGGAGCATAGTGTTGTGTGGAGCCGAAACGCGGACTCCACGAAAGAGTAACAAAAGAATATTGAAAGCT
>JAGDQP010062669.1:0-11841 GCA_022664845.1 Lepisma saccharinum
AATTCCTATTAAAAGTTCAGCAGTTTGAAAACTTTTTGCAAGATTTCCCAAAATACAAAATTTGTGAAAAGGCTCTTCTTTTCGTGTGCATCTTACATATATAGGCCAGTGTAACATTTTTGTCGCATAGCTTTGCTCTCTTGTCATGGTAACATGTCCTTCGCGTCAAACCAGTTTGTGTATATACTAGTTTTGTGCTAGGGACACCTTTTGAGTGTATTTTTGTTTTAACGAAAAATAGCATAACCTGATAAAGCATCCATCCAACATATATGGAAATGTGCCGATGTTATCTGGAAACAGGTACCTGTCATCTTATGTCATTGTAAGCTGTCCGGAAATGAAAAAATATATCAAATTTTAGCCTGTACGGAAGTGTGTTTCATCCATTCCTGTGTGCTGCTCAACAATCGAACAATTCTGACCATGATAAATTTGGAACTGTGTTCATCATACGTATATGAAAATTGAGGTCAATGATTAAGATAGAAATTCCTTCACAGTTGTAGATGTATTTATTAAAGTTTTGATACCTGTTTTTGCACATGTTTAAGAAGTATGTTAAAGAAATGCATCTTTTTACGTTTTTTTAGCAGCATGTATTAATGCAAGGTTTATATCTAGTTTTAAATCGTCATTCAATACAATTATTTATTTTAGCTATTCAAGAAATATACCCTTGTACTCACGATTTTTTAACATTTTACTCACGAAATTTAAACACCTTTATTCACGAAATTCTACTGTCTCTACTTATAACAATGGATTGTAAACTTCAAAAAAAAAAAAAAAAAATCCATCCTTGCTACTTCAGAAGCTTTTATACGAGACAGACGCAGTGACAACTCAATTCCTAAGCAAGTGACTAACATTATTAATACGAGGCGTGTAATAAGATTTAGTTCATATTTTCTCAAAATTCAAAACTGTTAACAATGCAAAGCTTCACCAGAATGAGACTACCATGTGCAAAACGGATATTAAAGCACACTTAATCCAAAACTACAGAAAACCAAAAATAAATAGAAACAAAAAACCTAATGCACCTAAACTTCTTCGTTTGTCAAATCTTACTTAATGATACAAGAAAATTATTTTTTTATTATTCCAAGGAATCCTTGACTTGATACGTTAAAGTGGAAGTGATTATGTTTTCACTATTTGTATCAACAAGTCCTTCAGGACGGAAAATTTTACTTCAAATCACTGCGTGATTTCATGCATTACTTCTTCAAGTAAACTGTTTTTTGATTTCAGTCACTCATTGTCACTCATTAAAACAAAAAAGTACGTCAGTGTCAAGTGACGCACACACGCCGTCTGGTAAACCTATTGCCAGAAAATCTGTAACGCGAAGAAATCGTTTTATCAGCAATACTATAAAGAAATAGTCTGAATCTCATTCTATTTTAAAATTTAATAAACTGTCTCAAATTTTAAACGTTTCCGTTAAAAAAATAATTAAAAAATAACGTCAAACGGGGTAATCCTGAACGAGAGGGTAATACTGAAGTGAAATGGGTAAAAGTCTGTATTTGTACCTGTTATCTGTTTTTCTGCAAATGAAGTCAAATAAAATATACTATTATATACGATAAGGTGTTCCCAAAAGGATACTGATAACATGTATGTAATAAAAAGAAAAGAAACTTGCAAAAAATAATTTTAAAAACCAAAATATTTAGTTTTAAGAATATACCCCAAAAAGTATGCTGTTGCAACATCAAATATCAGACTAACGCTGTTCATAGTGATGTATATTTTCACTACAATTGTTTGTAACAGAAATCAGAGCAGAATATTTTGTGGAAATGTATACAGATGTCAGATGGCTGCATCTTTAAGATCATTGCTGAACAAAGGAACAATGCTAAATATTACACTTCACTAACATGTTATTGATTATTGCTATTGGTTATTGATTATTGTTGTATGTTGTCAAGAGAAAGGTCAAGCAAGCATCCTGAAAGAATTATGTATACAACCAAACGTTGTAGCTCGATTAAGTTCTGTAGAAGTGTTACCGGTGAATGCTTCCCTTACCTTGAATACAAGTCAGTAGAGATGTGGGGTGAATGGGGACAACGGGGCCACCTGAATGTCGTTCCAGCCGTACCTTATCTGGATGGTTGGATGAAAGGACATTTACTGATTTTTTTTGCAAGTAGTTAAGAAAAATTCAGACAAGGCACGATTTGCATTGATAGCTTATAACTGATAACCTATCATCTCACTTCTCTTCTACTTTTTCATGAAAAAGACTGCTCTGTAACTACAGGAAAATATGTTAGATTCGCTTTTGGTGTAAAAATGTCGTTTAATTAATTTTGTAACTTTCTATTAAAAAATACTAAAGTTCAAATATTTAAAGCTTGCGCAATAGCTGAACAATGATACTAACTATATCGTGTAATATAGCATTTTTTTACTCAGGAAAACTGCAGCTATTAAATGCATTCAGCTTTATCCCACTGAGACACATCCTCTAGTGTTTACATTCCAATATATTGTTTAGTAATCCTGAATGGGAGACTTTTATTTTTTTATTAAACTGGCACTAACGGTTTATTATCGGGATAAAGTATATTCTGTTGAGCATAAAAAAAAACCACAATATTTTAAATATCAAACACCTAGTACTTTTCATAACCATTTCCACAATGTTCAAAACCAAAAAGTGTTCAGCATTACCCCATTTGACGGTACAATATATTGGGTCCCACTCGTAATGAGTATCGGCTACATTTTTACAACCACCTGTACAAAGAACTCTTATAGTTTACCATTATAGTTTGATTAGAAGAAAATAGTTTTATACATTGTTTTTCTGTAAAGTTTTAAACTACATTTCACGGGCAGTCACAGCATCAATGTCTACAGCTCGGCTTTGTCAAAAACTTCCACTGCGCCTGTGGGAAAGGGAAGAAGGAATCGGATGCGAAACGAATACTACACTTTGGGGAATACAACAGATATAAATCAATATAAGTCTATGAATCTACGTACTCAAAACAACATGGAGTGTGGAAATTCAAGAACTTTCCTGAGGAAAAATTTAACAATTTTCGCATTCGTTCATCACTGCATATTTTTCCTTTTTCTATCAATGTCGATATTCCATTTTAGCTTACGTAACTGTACACTGTTGTTTCTTCAGAACATACGCATGACTAGATTTTGCTTTGATATTGTTCGGCATATCATTTCATTTATAAATCGGAGTTAGTCTTGTTAGTCGACCTAGACAAAGCACACTAAATCAAATACCCGATGTAGGATGAAAATTGTTTGTATATAGTAGTGGTATTTACTTTTTAAGTAGAACCATCACTACTGTTGTACGCAAATGTTCTCCCTTCTACACGAGCTGTTCAAAGAGGTTATAAGAATCTAACATTTTAAACGTTAAAAGTAGCAAACATTTTTTTTTTTCCGGAACTTCTTTCTTCATCTTAATGAAGTACTCATATTATTTACAGGTACATATACTGAGAGTCTACGTTAGATTGTTATTAACGTCCTTAATGAGCTTCAGAGTTCCAAAGTACGGAGTCTATAGTTTTAAGTGGGATCTGAACCATTCCGTTCAATGGACCTCCGGGTTTGAACCAGGAACCACGCGCGCAGAAAGCGAGTGTGTAACCATATCGGGGCCTATCAGTGTACGTAAGAATTCTCCAGTGTTACCAGTGTACGTAAGAATTTCTCTATTAAAAACGATTTGCTTATGTCAAACAATTTTCGTTTTACACTGTTTTCGTCACCTGAAGGAACTTTGTACAACTGCCACATATTCATACCATCTAATCGCATGACATTTCATCAGTTAAAAAAAAATCAGATGATAATAATAATAATAATAATAATAAATTCATTTTTCCTAGAACTTTGAATTGAAATACCAACGGGTATCACAATTACTCACAACCATTGCTAAACGATAAGAAGAGAATACCAGTTACATCGACTGTATAAAACAAAAGTGGCGCTAAAGTGTAATGTGTCAAAGAAATAGTTACAAGGCTACAATCGGGATTTGGCAACAACGAGCAACGAACACAAAATCTCTTTGTCGAAGAACAAAATACCTTGGTAACATTGCGATTCTATTTCTGCGGCCAACATAGAACGAGCACATGCACATCTACCAACTGTTGGCCATGAAGATGTTTCGACCATGTGTCGCATTTAAATCACTGGACACTACCAGTTACTTTCCCCGCCGTATGCGGAAACAAACACTTGAGTGAACATGCATAGAATCCACGAAGAGGAAGAAGTAAGGTCTAACACGGAAGAAGTAACATTATAAAGATCTAACACTTTTTCAGGTTTTAACTCATTCCAACATGAAAAAGGAATCAAACCACACAACATAAAAATGACAGGAAAAGTTTCACTGTTATTATCGTAAACAGGAAAAGTTTCAGTTATTATCGTAAACAGGAAAAGGGGCCTTATCTGTAGGAAGAAAGAGTCTACAAGTTCCGGACCCATAGAAATTGGCAGAACAGAAAACTCGATATCGCTAAAGACATCAACAATCACACCTCGAAATAAATATCAACATGTTTCAAAATTTTAAAATTGGTACACCTACATATCTATAATCCTAATTTAAGGGCACCGCAATGATTATACATTTTGTTTCGACCCAGCAGCTGTTGTAGTGTCGAGTGCATTCGTCTAAATGTTGCCAAAATGAAGGAAACGTGATACTGGTAGTATTTCTAACCCGTTTCCGCCAATATTAGTATCGATTAACGGAAGTCAGTATCAATACGATGAAGTATAATTTCACTATTTATTTTCCACAGTAATATATATATATATTGTTAAATCGGCTTACTTCACAGTTCTTTACGGAAGATTTCATATAAACATGTACGTAATGTAAATAAACTACTATAATAATCTATTTATTTAACAACTAATTTGAATCGATTCGGCTTTACTGAAGGTACTATTCCAGTATTTGTCTGGTGTGACCAAGGTAAATCAGAGAAAACATCAGCCAGGACGGCGGGCACCGGGAATCGAACCCAGGAACTCCCGATTACAAAGCAAATAATCTATCAACTCCTCTACCTCGTGGGTAATAGCAAAGTTCCACAAAAACAAATTCTATCTAAAATTAAATTAAAACTTACTACTACCCGAACTGAAACGGATCACCGGGTCAACTTTAGGGCCGGGTCACTTGGTCTACGCATGGTTCCCGATGCCCTGAAGGGCAAAGCAAGCTTTTAATTCTTTCCTTATTATCTATGTAACAACGGGTAAAGATCAGTCTGGTCATTTGGGTCAAGTTTCGAACTAGGTCAGAGGATCACCAAAAGTGACCCGATTTTAGCTCTGATTATTACTAGAATAATTTAAATCTTAAAATCTACAATGAACAATCACACTTAAAAAATATATACTAGAATAATTATTAAGTTGATGAATGTCATAATATTTCTTGCGCAAAGATCAATTAACGCTATGAAAGACGTTTTATGCAGATGAAGATACAACCTCTGAATACTTAAAACAATATTCTGATACATGCCAAAGCGCAAATAAACGAAGAAATAAGTGCATTTTTCTTTGAACCCTTCGATTGAGAAGTTAACTTCGAAAAACAAAAATAATCCAAAATCACACAGAGTCTAAAATGCTTCCTCTGTGAGCAAATGTAAATATTAAAGTTTGATTACTCTTAAGAGTCAGAACAATAGTTTAAACTGCTTCTGTTTCAAAATCAATCAATTACAAAGAAATTAGGCGAAATATACAGGCAGAAAACGTATTAAATAAATGTTGTCTCCTCCCCCTCTACAGGCATAGACAGCAGCAATCTTTAAGAAAATGTTCTACGTTCGCCTCCTTGAATCGAAATTCCTAGTTTGGATCCATATAGAAGCACATACTCTTCGAAATATTGTTTTCTGAGGATGATAGATCTATGTCATTTACAAAATACTACCGAATTTACAACAGTAAAATATCCTTAAGAACTCCAACAGACTAGTATGATGCACATGCAAAGTAAATATAAAAGTAAAAGAAAGAAGGATTGAGTACTTGCGTGGAACAATATCTCATACTTGGAACACAAACAACAAAGTTTAATTACAGCAAAATTTGCTACATTTCTATAATTAACATTTGCTGTGAACATGCGAAGAGGTGAAAGGAAAGAATATTATACAAAATCTTCAAATTAATATTTTTTTAAAATATGACGAGCAAATTTTCATGGCTTTTTTACCATGACCAACCACTCAATTTCCTTACTTTTTCATGACTGGACACTGGATTTCGAAGACTTTAAGATCAAAATATACAGTGGAGAGAGGGGTGGGATAACTGAACGATTACAACGTGGAACATGCCACCTTCTGGTCGCCAGTGAGAAGTGATATCTGAAAAGTGAAATATTCAGCGTTCTTGTTATTCCCATCAATGTGTTGACAGTGGAAGAAAGTAAGGAAGAAAATGCTATTCGGATTTATTGATTTAAAGGGTAGGAAGAACGAAAATATCAGTTAATTGTACTTGCAGATATATTTGACGAAAAGATATGTTGTTCGTCTTGTTCTGACCTAAGAAGTCTTGAAATAAGTTATTGCTTGTTGCACTCAGAGATATAGGGAGATTCCGACCACGAAACATGCGGTAACACGTCACCCGCTCATCCGCTCGTTTAGGACGTCAATAACTCAATCAATCATTCTAAACACAACCCTTCTTTGTACGTTTGTAATTGTAAATGCTATGCTTGGATGAAGTTTCCATACATTGCCTATATAAATTAGTTTACATGTGATTGACAGAGCTATATCACAAGTCTGTCACAAGCTCAAGGATGACGTCCCTACGTAAGCACCTTTCTGGGAAAACGCTCGTACCGACCAGGGCCTTAGCTAAGTTACCATCCAGGCGTTTGCCTGATGAAACTGAGGAAAACGTTGAAAAAACCTTAGGACAGTAGGACTCGAATCCGCGTGCCTCCCCATTGCCTACCCACAGTCGGTCATAATTATTAGTTACTGGACCACGGATGTTAGGTTGGCTACACATTTATTTATTTATTTATTTTTTCAGCGGAACAGACTTTCCGGGAAAGGTTTAATCCTATAAGAACACTACCATCAAACAAGAAGGGTTGAGTTGTACTATTCTCTAAGAAGAATGATATCCAGAATCTTTATGCGTGAGTTTATCACACGTTGCTTAGATTCTTTAGTCCGTTATCTGTTTAAGGATGTGAATCTTATTAGCTTTCCGCTTACAACAAACTTGTAAAAAATTCAAGCTTTAAAAGACAGCAAAAGACTTTTAGGAAATGTTTTTTTTACAAAGCACGAAGCAATGCATCCAAAGAGTTTGAAGACTGAAACTGTCCCTTTAAATCAATATTATTCCCTAGAAAACCTTTCAAGAGTTCTCTTTAATCAGGTGTTCTATAGCAATAAAACTGGATGGGAATGCAAACGAAACGCCGATCGATCTAGGCAGACATGCTTGTAAAACACATCCTCCTGAGCAAAATAAGAACGTTACTTTTAGTTGTGTATTGCCCTGTATCTAAAGAGAGAAAACAAAATGAATGTAAAAACATCCAAAAAAAAAGGAAAAAAAAAAAAAAAAAAAAACGCCACATCAATGGTGCAAGGTAATACGTGCAAAGTCTCAAATATACTGAAATTATCGCCCAGCCAGCGGCAGGACAGTTAGTTGTTTTGTACTAATTAACTTTAAAAAAAAAGTGTATACTGTACACCTATCGAGAGGACAGAGGGAAAAGATTGTGCGCATGTAGCTAGTAGTAACTTTGCAGAGACTAATTTTTTGTCTGAGATGGTTTCAGTCTGTTTTCGTAAAATTTTGCACAAAATCTTTCTTTTTTCAATCACATAAAAATTTCAGTGCCTAGGTGTGAGTGAGGAACGTTGGTCCCCCGTGAGAATTTTGTCAAATTAATAGGAATATTGAAATTTTGAATAATTTTTTTGAGTATTGTATTTCTGATTTAATAAGTAAAGTATATATATGGCAGGGATAAATTACTGCTTTTTATTCTTTACAATACCATTACTTTACACTACCTATAGTGTAAAAAACCAAACAAATAATAAATGAGACACATGAAAGGCGCGTTACTTTGTTCACTTAGCTACTATACTACCATCGGTTTTGGGTATTTCTTCACACTTCACAAAATCTATTTTTGGCCAACTATTTCTTGATTTGGCCCACTGTGCAACGGTGTGGATTGGTATAGCGGACAGATATCCATATACACACTATACAGGGTTAATTAGGAAGTCTGGAAATCAAACGCTTCAAAGAATAGGAATGAAATTAATCTCGGTGTTTTAAAAATACAAGGGTAGACTTGAATTTTTGTTTCTTCCGTACAAACAGAATCAGACTTTTATAACAGAATTCTCAAAGCAGTTGCTCGTATGAGTAACCAAAATTAGGATGAGCACATATTTTAGGATTCTGACTTTGATGGAAGAAAAAAAATAGAATTTGTATCTACCCTCATCAGAACGTTTGCCTCTTAGTGGAGATAGACTGGATTCGACTTAAGTAATAGTAATGAGATACAGAAATCCTTTGAAAACAGACTTATAATTAAAAATTGTTTGGAGTCGCCTCCTCCTATTCTAATGCGAATCCTAGCCATCAAGTAATATATTTTTTCTTACGCACAAAACGCAGGCAAACTAGATCTATTAGTATTGAGACTGATAATACCGGTCGACTGAATTATATTGACCACATGGTTACTGATTATCTACATTTTTCAGCAACGTAAGTTGAGACTATTAACAATCACGGAAGTAAGAACTACAAAAACACTGGACTACAAATGGTTTCTACAGCTCTCTTTTCAATGTCTCGAAAGCAATTACGACAGATAACGTGAAATGACCTCTCAAACCATTCTCTGGACGCGCTACGTCGTGAAGAATTACGAAGTTATGTAAAGCTGTGCTCTACATATTACAAAACTTGATACGAGATGAGCTTGTTAGTGTCACTTGTTAGCTACTACATCTACTTTTGGAAATTCACTCTGACAAGAGACAACTGAGAGCACTTCACAGCTCTCAAACATGAAACACCAGAAAAACGTTATTCTGTTGGTTAAATTCAGTGCCTGTGAATAACACGCGACATTTTTACCCCATCATTAATCAGATAGTGCAACATAGGTGCTATAGATAAAAATAAATAATAATGATGATGTTCCCATATATTACATATGTAGGTACATGAAGGTAACTGGTATATATGGAGGATTATTATACTGTTACGAGTGTTACGATATCTGCAGTCTTATACATGAGTATGTTTCCTCTACTTAACCAATGAAGAAGAGATTGGTAAATCTTCCGTAAGGATACATTTTATTTATATTCTTACTTAAGATGATATATTTGTTGGTACAAACTAAGTAGATCATGAGATAGATTCGAGAACACTACACATAGCATGATTAAGAGCAATAGATTAGTTTTGTGCATTAAGCGAAGTTGACATGATAAGTGATCGAGCACATATAATAGAATAACATATAGCGGTGATATGTTTAACTCCTTAGCATGATGGTAAACGTTCCTTCTATACGATAAAGATGAAATACTTAACGGTTATACGATATTGTATAACTAGGATGAAAAACACGTAACATTGATGATCGCGTATTTGTTATACGCCGACATATTTGGTACCAAGATGCTACTAAGGACGAATTAAAAGCGAAAATAAGAAATTATCCGATTGGATGATGATACATTCAAAGCTCGCGCTTCCAGAACAAACAAGATTAACGTAATCAATGTTCAATATTACCAAGCATATTACTTACAGTTAAGAACTCGATTGGACTATTCTCTGCTTACATCAATGGGTATATTAGAAGCTTTTCTAATATATGAAACGTAACAGCGGATCCACGTAATGGAATTTCAGATGCCAGTAGTGGTAGTCACATGTGAAAATATGAAGAAATTTGTGAATTGAAGAAACAAGGGTGGTAGTTTCGCTCTAAAAATGAAAAGTTCCGGTAGGTCTGTCTATGTTTTCTATAATTGTACTGTATTTCTAGCTCTCATATATGACAGAAAAGACTACAATTTATATTACTTTACAATCCCCTAACAGATTTACTAGGTATACCATAATAATGCGCATTTGGAAGCAAAGAAAACAAAATGCGTTGAAGAGACACGTAACAAGTTCTTTATTCCAAATAATGTCTATCGTTAGCTACACATTAGTCCCATCTTTTCAATAGTTTGTGGATACCGTCGCAGTAGAACTTGGCTGGTTTGGAAGCAAACCATTCCACTTCATCGTACGTTGTGAAGTGCTGCTTAAACAGCACGTGTGCCTTCGATAGGAACAAATGATAATCGGAAGGAGCAAGGCCTAGTGAATACGGCGGGTGGATTAATACATTCCAGGAAAGATCCTTTAATGTGTCTAATTGGTTTTATGTATGTGATGATGCGTTATAAAGCAGTCACTTTGCCGTGTCTAGTGGCCCATTGCGGTCGTTTGACAATCAACGCATGATGCAAATTGGTAATTTGTTGTCGGTGGCGATCATTATTAACGGTTTCACCGGGTTTTAGAAGTTCATTATACCGCACAACCTCCCACCAAATACAGAGCATCGTCTTCTTGTTGAAGCAATTTGGTCTTGCAGTCGATTTCGATGGTTTACCTGGATCAACCCATGATTTTGTGCGTTTGGGATTCTCAAAATACACCTACTATTCATCACCAGTCATTAGTCAATGCACAAAGGATATTCTTTGGTGCTTTTGAAGCAGATGAGTTTTTTTTTTCCATTTATCTTTCAGTCAGTTGATGTGTCACCTATTTTCCTTTCTTGAAAATTTTCCCATTGCTTGTAAACGATCGGAAATTCTTTGCTAAGCAACGTTTAATCGTTCTGCAAGTTGCTTTTGAGTTTGACACGCATCTTCTTCCAATAATGCTTGCAAATGTTGATCCTCAAACTTTTTTGGTTGACCTGGGCGTTACTCTTCTTTCACATCGAAATCGCCACTTTTAAATCGTTTAAACCAGCGTTCACACGTATTTTGAGATGGAGCATGTTCGCGATAAGCTTCCTGCAGTATACGATAACTTTCAGCAGCACTTTTCTTCAAAATGGAGTAATGAAGTAATACTTCCCACAAATGTTCTTGTTTGGCACAAACTTCGACATGTTTCGCGTCAAAATATCTATGAACTTAACACCTTCGTACCATTTGACTTATCCGGTTTCACGTTTGTTATCACTACAAGAAAATAGCATATGTATCACAGCGAATCTAAAGCACTCTACGCCAACGTGATCTCTCTCTCTCTCTCTAAAAAAAAAAAAAAAAAAAACGCACTATTAACCGGTACAAAGGATAACTTGCTGTAAATATTAGGATAATAGCAGAAAAATAATCCTCCATTACGTGCTTCGAAAATGCGCTAGTTTCAAGTAATCATAAATATCACCATTTACAGGGGAGGTAACAATGAGCTCATATCGAAGCCTACCGTAAAATTTCACACAGAGGAAGGAATTCCCACAGAAAGACCATACACAAAAATAAGTTGCTCTTTTAAACTGGAAATACCCGAAATGACATGTTCAAATGTCGCTCACCACTGTCGGCAAGTGCACAATAATAAGTGCACTACCACCCCTTGTAAACTGCATGTTAATGAGAAAAAGTGTATAACAACAACGTGGGTACATAGGTCTACTAGACCAAGGGGGAAGTCGTATGGTAGGGTGGACCTTGATGGCGGCCATCTTTAAATCCACCATCT
>JAGDQP010062670.1:0-11841 GCA_022664845.1 Lepisma saccharinum
TCTTCGTGGGTCTGACACCCCCTTCAGTGTGTGTGTGCGAAAGTATACCAGTGTATCTTCAGTATGCGAGTGGTGTTATTTCGTGAAGATATGAGCATAGTGAATATGTCTGCTTAATTTGGTTGGCTTCGGGGGTCGGTTTTCCAGGTTCAGGTATGTATGTCTAACGGTTCAAAATTCTTCCCTCTCTGAAATAGAGATATGTTCCATATATGTTTGGTAGTCAAAGTTCAGTATGATGACCTACTTTGAAAGAATATAAATACTCAACTTGCACCTTGCATAATGCAATGTTTAGAAAATGCACTTCCCATCTCAGTATTTTAGATTTTCGTTTTTGAAAATTGAAGTAACTAAATTGCATATAATTCCGATAAGATTGGCTACTATAGTAATCCGTGAAATCAAACTTGTCGTAATGCTTTATTTCGGTTATCTGGGTCAAAAACATCTTCGTTACTTTCGTTATCCGTAAGCCAGACTACGCAAATAGAAATTGTGTTCAAGTAAATTTTACCTAACTCAAACTATAGTTCTCAAGTGTGTTTTATCAAACTGACGGCCAGGTTGAGTTGGTTTAAATTGTAAATACGTACTAAAATTTTAAAAATAATTATTTGAAAGTTCAAATCCAAATTCTGCCCAGTAAATACCGTTGTGTTAATCATTTTAGAGAAGAGAAAAGTTGCGTTTGTAATAGTGGACATTTGTTTTAACTGGGCCAAAGTGTAATTTACATAACCTAATGTTTTGTAACTGAAATATTATAATCCTTTTTGGAAAATATCTGTGTGAAATGATAGCCCTGCCCAAATGCAGAGCATTATTGTAATTCTTTTCGATTTTACCTGTTATATGAAATTTACAGCATTTTTGGAAACACGTTTTGATGTTCTAAAGCATTTATTCAGAAACATGTGTTCCCATGAAATTCAGTGATCACATTTTTGTGCATTGCGTTTGTTTTTCCTAAGCGAAAATAAATACATTTTTATCAGATATTCCTTGTGTGAAGGTTTTCATTAAGAAGTAGGCTAGGTAGTTTACCATTAAAGTGTATAGCTGTTAGAAGGTTCTCAACCTTTCGTTATTTCAGTCCGCGGAGTGATATTTTTCTACGTGTATATGATAAAGTGGTTCAGATGCAGTTAGGTTCGGATGTTTTAGTTAGTTACGTCAGTGAATTTTAGGGAGTAGTCTCAGTTAAGTTTATCTAAAATTTTGCGATAAATGCTAACTTGCGCGTGGCTGCGTTGGACCTTGTACATTTTAGTGACTAACCGTTCAGTAGGTCTCGGGACTTCGTGTACCGGGCGAAGAATGTGTGGTTTAAGCTTGTAAGAACGAGGTAGGATGTTGGATACCGGAATGTAATTACAATATTGGACTTGCGTCGGGTGACGAACTATCCTTACAGTGTCGAAGTGCAAAGGACGATTACTGCTCCAGGGGCGAGAACTGGGTTCCGCCTGGAGGTTTATAGTTCGATGTCGCGTTTTTGTTTTTGCGTTTATAGAAAGTGAGTTATGGTGAAGGCGGTGAGAGTGGTAACTGAAAAAAGTGGAATGTACTATGAATTGATCGGCCTGATCGATGTCCTGATGGGAACATCTGAATAGTAACCCTCTTAAGTAGGTCACTGAAATAGCGTTTGGAAGTTCTAGATATTTTCGTGACACCTTAACATAAAAAGTTTTGGAGTTCTATTTGAATTTGATTTTATTTATGTCCTTTAAGTAACATTGGCCCACATAAAGATAGAGTCGGGGAGAAGATATTTAAAGAAAGTCCTCCAAGGTTTAATTTGAAAATAACGTCCAGTACGTATCTGGTATGACGGAAAATATATCTCGGAAAATTCAGCCTGCAAAGGTGACCACTTAGGTCGTTCTTACGACCTTCTAATTGTTAAGCTAACTATGTGCTAATTAAGATAAGCGACTCGACTGGCAAACTTTGTGATGGATTGTTTCAAAGTTTGCCATCAGAAAGACATGTAATTTCCGACAATACTTTCACTCATTATTTAGTGTTCTAGAGAAGGAAACGAGGAGAACTTCAGAATGTGTACAAAAAGATAAATGTAATGTGTGACATTTGAAACAGAAGTGGCCAATTTATAAATAACAGCAGTTCTTATTTTCTAGATACGCTTTAAAAGCACATAGTGAAATTCTTTTCAAATCATATCCCTAAGTCAAGAAATCATATTAACATAGATCGGGTGATCTAGGAGAAAAGTGAATGTTTTGATTTCGACAGATCCTTAAGTTTTCGAAACTCGTTCGCAGAATAACCATTGATTGTGATACGCAATGTGGATTCATTTTTCTGTAAGTAAATAAGGATAACGTGCAATCTTATGTTTATGGAGATATGAAAACATAAAATTTCTAAGCAAACCAACCAACAATGCAATTTCATTTGACTCTAACTGCGTTTTGAATTTCTAATCGTTGGATGCGACCACCTAACCACACCGTAATCTTTGAATTGTAAATAATTGCAATGCACAACTCTCGACCGATATTGTCATTCATTTATTTTTTTCCTGCCCAACTCACAAAAGTCAAAGCATGCCTCATCAGATCTTTGCGAGGTACGTGTTCGTAATGAAAACAGGCTTGAGATAGAATCCAAGGGCTAAAGTTTATTTTATTGTTACATGAGCTTGCGGGTTCCGTCATGTAAAGAGCTAATTTAGTTAGTTCTTATTTCTACAGCACCAGCGTTCTTATTTAAAAAAATAAAATCTCGGTGTTTCAGGCATCTGTCTTGTAGTTTTAGTAAATGCCTGTAAAACTATTAAAGGAGACTTAATGATATTATTATTAAATATTATTATTTAGTTTCTTTTTCAGCTCATCGAGATCTCAGAAAGGGCTCCTTACATCCTGCGCTTTTCATGTGAGCTAATTTTCTTATAATAACTTTGAATGAATAGATCATATGAATTGAAACTACACAGTAATTGCTCCTTCAACTCCCCTAAACATTCCTTACATCTTGCACTTTTGAATCTGAACTCTTACTGGAACTGGAACTGCCAGTTCGCGGTCGTAAGTGATGTTACATAGACTTTTTTCGTTGTTGTCGGTAACCCCTGCGGTAAAATCGAATTTCATTTTTTCTATAGCCACTACAATACAAATATATTGCCTAGTAGGTGTGTACATACAAAGTACACGTGCATCGATGTCTACTCTGTTTTAATTATCTGACTGAACAGTGTTAACCGATATGGAGACTTCGAATTTGATTCAATTGATTCCGTGTAGCCGGGTAAAGTAGATCCCTGAATTACATGAAAATGGCTCCAGTAGTTTTTTTAGATAACAAGCAAACATTAATATAGTGGGTTTTCTCATTTTGTTACAAAAAGCAGTAGCTAAAATATATGGTAAGGGGGGACAGATGGCGCACTTACAATCCACGAAAAAAGCTGTCTTTTTGTTTTTATTTACTTACAAAATAGATTACGTGAAATTTCATTCCTTCAGAGAGCGTAAATATAAATATAATGGATAGCTTCTGGATCACTATGTATTAACAATACTCTTCCACTCTCACTGTCGCAAATATAAGCAAAGGTGCAGATGGCGATATGATTAAGAGCAACACTTCTGTACGCCATTCGCTTGGAACCCTGAAATTTCTTTCCGCAGACCTTTTCTTTTCAATAATCTAATACGACTGTTAGCCATCTTTCCAATGCTTTTTGGTATTATTCAAGTAGGAACAGATAAAAATGAGTTCAATTAATCGTTTTGAGACATTGCCTCATGATTACTTTTTATGTAGTAGCACTGGATGTACTGAGTCGTGGTATTGGGGGAAGGTTTTGAGGTTCAGTAGTATCATTAGATGTACTAGCTTGTGGTGTTAGAAGATGGCTTAATATTTCTTAATATATAACTGTATAGTACTACGGCTTACTGAGATTCTGGAGCGCTTTTGCTGAACTACCCCACTCTGTTTTACGACATATTACCCCACTCGGTTAAGATGAACGTTATTCCGGATTTCTAACCAGATGGCAACACTACCATAAATGTTGGCAACAACTACAGAAGTGTAGAAAATAAACTTCTCCAATATGGCTTTAAAACTGCCTTAATTGCTACTACATGAGATCTATAATGTGTACAAAATAGTGATGATAAATATATTTCACTTAATTTATATCCCTTGCAAGTATAAAGTAGTGGTCTACTTGCGATTTCGGTTCTCCCGGGAAAACAACTAGCTACTTTTGTATACTGTTATGCCTTCTTGTAAATAGTGAAATCTCCTTCTTCTTCACTAAAAATCCATGTGATGCGCCATTCAGCCTCCCACTGTACGCATTAATTTATAGTTAATTAAAAGCAAATAAGTGAATGCATATGTTTCATTTACTTGAATATATGTAAACTACATATAAATTTGTACCAAAGAACTGGAATGTCAACGGAAAATCATTTCCAAAGAGTTGGAGTATTCTGAGTATCCGAACTGAAAAAAAAATGTTGTTTGTAAAAGTCTGTGAAACACTTTTTGGAAAGTTTGTGAATCATCATCGTTAGTTTTTAATAAAATTTTTACGGTAAATGACAAAAGATAGTATTATGTTCTTAGAAGAACTCAGTACTTTATTAGAACCAGGGGAACTGTACTAAACGTGCAACAAAAGAATTGATGCGAAATGCAAACAAATGGTATTATTTTAACCGTATGAGTTCGTTTCTAGCAGATATAGTATGAAAACTTTACCATCAGTCGTTATAATGTTTGTATGCTAATTATACGTTTGAGCTCGCTTTACTCCTATGGCACATTAAGCTTACAAATGATATAATCAAAGCATTTGTCACGTACGCACTGTTTTTGTGTGCAGTTACATTGCATATTCCATTAGTAACTCTGATAAAAAAAAGTGTTTTGTTTTTTTAAAGTTGTAGAACAGCACAAATTATGAACTGTACACGGAATACATTTTCATAAAGAAAAAAGCTGCTAATTAAAAATTACGTTTAGAACACCCATAAGGCTTACGAAATATTAATAGTTGAAATAAAATGAGAAAACTAATTCCTAGAAAATAAATAGTATAAACGAATTACGTGTACCAGGTTGTTTGGAAATAAGTTACCGAAATGCTTAATATCAACATTGAACCCTCACGGGCTCGTATTGTATGCGACCGATGAAATCGTGAGTAATACCTTCTGACAGTCATACTGAAAGTCATGTTATATAGGGACGGGGCAAGGGAACTCTGAACATTTCAGACATTATTTGATCAAATGCGTTACACTTTAACGTACATGTATCGAGATGTCCCTAATATTAAAGCTACATCATTGCTCTACACGAACAAGTAAGGGGTTATTATTACTTTCAAATACGTATGAATCTGTACTACGAAACTTACAAACTATTAAACGTCCAGAGTCACCCGTAAGGGGACTCTAGACATTGACGGGGGAAACTGTCGACAGATATTTCTCGTTCTTGATATGAAAAGTTAATTTGAAAATACGCGGAAATACTTTAATTTGAGCATTGTACTTTACAATACAAAAAAAACTTCGAAGATGACGTACAAGTAATACGATTAAAACAGTTTATAACAGAATGTTTAAAATACGTGGTGAGAGATTTCCTGGTCCTGTGAAATTGCTCTCGATTCTGTGATCGATAAAAGGACTTTTTGTAAAACTTACACAAATTATCGCTACCGGACAAGGTAGTGGTGATAGTAAGAGCTCATATCTGCTTTCTTGTAGTCGTTTTAGTATCGCGTTTGTTTACAGCAGTCTCATTTTAGGTCTACACGTTACTTTCTCCATATTCTGCTTATGACAGATTTCATCGTGTTAATTTTGGCTCGTTAACTCAAGTGCAATACCTTCTTATCAAGTGGTAAAAGTATTCAATCTTCAAGAGAATTCACGGACTTCGACATTTTTTGGAGGCGTAAATTTGATTTTAGTATACAATACATTTGGACAACTTCTCATAATGCAATGCCTCTATTTATTACTTTCAGTGGTATCCACATAGTTTCTTCAGTCCAGGTTTTGTACTTTGAGCCTCTCTTCCCACACCTTTGTGTATGTTCGCGGCATCTGAAACAGTGAAATATGATATATTAAGTATCTACGAAATTATTTTTGTGTGTCTACCACAATAACCCCGCTTCTTTTGTCCAGGGTCCCGCAATTCTGTATGATAGTAAACAAACACTCTCTGTTTCCAGTATATGACATCAAACCGACTAACACATACACGCGCGACTTGACAATGGATTAATGTGACTTCAAGCCAAACAGCAGGATATGCCGTCAAAAACTAGCATACTAGTGTCTTATTGTTGCGACCTTCACACGTATAGCTTGCCTATTGTTAGCATGTTCTTTCTTCCTTGTGCAATGTTTGTTTCCTGCTCAGCTAAAACACTACCAAATAGCACCATACTAAACCAACAAATGAACGTAGTATCACTGACTATACTCACTTAAAATAACTTTCCATGCTCTCTATACGACTTCCTCTGTTGCCAAACGTTACTTGCATCTCTACAGTTCCTTGCTGTGTCCTATGAAGTGTAGCTGCAGGTATCATAGAATCTGTTATAGTGCAATTTGTGCCCTGTGCAATAACTTGTGGGCTGCAATAATAGTGCCATGTGCAATTTGTTGAAACAGCGTTATTTAAGTGTAATTTTGTTGCGTCAACTTCGATATACGACGGCAGAAACGTATCGTAATATGTTGAAGTCGCGGAAACAAAGTATGTTGCTGGATGAAAAATCTTATGCTGAGGACCAGCGTCTCCAAGATGAGGAAGGTTGAGGACCCAAGTCAGGAGTAAACAGTGAAGTCTCAAAAGCACGGTTGAGGCAAATCCACAAACCTCCATCAAGAACCCTGCCCGACAGTTTAATCATTTCGGACCATCTACAGCAAGTAGGGGATGTGAAGAAAATAAGCAACTTTGTGCCGCATATACTAACGAAGCATCAGAAACAGCTGTTGGTAGACATGTGCAATAACTTGTGGGTGGACTTGTCACTTCAATCAGCCCGTACTAGCTCCTATTGTGACGTGTACTGAGAAGTGTATCCTGTTCGATAATCGTGAGCGAAATGGACGGTAATTGAACATTGGTGAAAACTAAGTTTTTTTTTGAAACTTGACACTGCAAGATGTTTTGTTGTCATTGTGTGGTCACTGTGTATTGTCCATTACAAGTTCTTTCCTCCTGGTGAAACCATTACCGTTGTCACATACTATGTAAAACATTACAAAATTACAAAAAGCAGCTGTAGGAAGGTACAGCGATAACGGCCTGTTCTTAACGAACAACTCTAAACCCCAATGTGGAACAAAATACACCTGCATTTCCGTCTTACGAGCCACGGACGTTCTTATCTGTATTCATGTCGCTTCCTTAGTGCAGGAAGAGCCTTGCTGGGCTTCATTCCGTCAATGGAACCACGTTTTTTAGGGGCGAGATTAAGAGTCATATCAATTGTTAGTAGAGATACGTCGCCGCAGACGGAGGTTATTTTGAAGGGATATGGAGTTCAGGTCATTCCAAAATTAGTAGTAGTGTAAGGCACGTAAATGGCCATTTATTTCCGTACAACTTAGTATTTTTTAATTTGAATTTACTTTTATGGCTTTTAGACATTTCATCTTCAGGCCGAAATAACTAAGCTATACTAAGAACGTGTGTACGCAAAATATTTACCACAAGTCGGAAACTTTTCTATAAGTTAAGGTGCATCCAGTGGTGTGTCTCCATAAATTATTCGACAGAATACTTAATCGTTCAGGGAAACATCCGGGAAAACTTGCTTTGAAATTAGAAGTGAGTAAACTTGCATCAATTTGATATTCTTTAACAGTAGTTTCCGCAGATGAGCTGATCATACCATAAGTAAATGCAATATTAGTCCAATAGCTTGTTTAAATCCAGTACCGTCATTTAATTCTATAGTTCCTCCAATTATTATGCTGGGACGTTTTACTTTTCGCGAGAAACTTTCTCTAAACAACGCATTTTGTTATCTACAGTACTCGTTATATAAAATATTCTGAACGAAGATAATGGAGATAACTGCACGGAAGAAGTAAAAGTGCTGTTCCGTAATTTTGAGTGGGTCAGGGTGCCTTTAAGCGTGAATTCCGAGAATGATGTAGCCGGTCACGTGACTGTCATATATTCATAAACCAAAGGCTACGGTACTTCACAGAAGTAAAGGATGAAGATGTGTGTAACACGTAATACGTCATTAGAAGTTTGTAACTGATGACTTTGTTTATGTTTCATGCTTTACGTCTGATTGAAGATCCCGAACGGACAATAGATTGTAAAAGACAGAAAGTGATAATAATTATTGAGTGGGAAACAATGAAAATACCTCGCAGTATTTTTAGATAAATTAATTTATTCCCTTTTGCACCACCTGACAGAAAGACAGATATATTCATAAACCTAAGGCTACGGTACTTCACAGAAGTAAAGGATGAAGATGTGCGTAACACGTAATACGTCATTAGAAGTTTGTAACTGATGACTTTGTTTATGTTTCATGCTTTACGTCTGATTGAAGATCCCGAACGGACAATAGATTGTAAAAGACAGAAAGTGATAATAATTATTGAGTGGGAAACAATGAAAATACCTCGCAGTATTTTTAGATAAATTAATTTATTCCCTTTTGCACCACCTGTTCAGTAGCGCGATATGTTTCCACAAGTTCAACAAGATATTTGCCTTCATAATATCTCTGCAAAGACAAACAAGAAGAACTTACCTGTAAGTTTTGGCATTATCAACACGACAAAAAAGAGTTTTAAAAAGATCAGATGAAATAACCACACACAACATACAATGACTGTGTTAATGCAACAACACTTTTCGGTGTTTCAGGGTGGCCATCACTTTTTTGTGTTAAAGCAACAAACGTAAACTGTGTTGACTTCAGTAATTTAACATAATGGACGTGTTATAACTGTTGAGTCAACACAATGGACGATGTCATAACAGCACTATTACACTGTTGAATCGCCGAAATCACACAACAAACGGTGTTGATTTAACAACACAAATGGTGGTCACCCTGGCACACCGGAAACTGTTTGTTACCCACCCATGTAATTAATTTTATCTTTATCTTACCGAAGCCATACTGAATTAACATAGCAATTTTTGCAGTGCATGTAATAAAATGTGGAATTTTACAGAAGATATACTTCTGCTGACTAGCGGAGATGCTGTGTCATAAAAAAGTTAAAAACATTTGTGTAAGATGTTTTGAAAGCGAGTGAATACTTGCTTCGAGACGCTTTTCAAACGTCCCTTCACTGGGCTCTGAAACCGTACTATTCATTTTTCTCATAAGGCCATACTAGATTCCTATTACCATATCCTCCCCTTGTAGCAATTTGCAATCTCATGAGAACACTGAATACCTTCAATTAATGACGTAGGGCTTCAGTCTATCCCGATTGGTTGATTATATCGCAGAAGGTTCTTTATTTCTCTAAATCTGAAACTTCTATTAAATGCATTTCAATACGTTACTACAAGCAAAAGGTTTCACAGTAAATAGACTTGATATTTCAATCACAAGTAATTTTTGTAAATTACTTATTATTTGGGTACCTAATGCCATAAATTATGATTTCGCTTGATTTGTACTCCAAATATGATTCATTTTGGTTAGGATTTATAGATTAAAGTATGTAGATTTTCAAATTGTAGAATTCCAAGTCATTTTTCACAACAAATAACTGAATGGAGGCTGTTTCTAAAACTGTTCTGAGTTACCTGAATTAATTTTCTTTTAGCTATTGTTACTGCCAGGTGTAATTATTATTTTTTTAATAGAAAGAGATACAAAGAAGTTTTGTACTATTCATTGGTATAGGATCTGCGCATAATCTGATAAAGGATGGAAGGTCAACTGAAGAACAGTGAACAGTGACTTTGAATGACAGGTGGAGAGCGATTTTGACACCTTAAGTGATGCTTCAAGAAGAGACGAGGAATCGAGGGATAGATTGAACTGTTACTAACGTCCTAAATGATATGGTGAGCTTCTAAGGAAATGGCATACAGTTTTTGATAAAGTGGGCTCCCAACCATTCCGCTCAGTAGACTCCGACAGAAATTGAGTCCCTGACCACGCATACAGAAAGGGAGCGCACTCCACCCTCGGCCGCTCGAGATTCACAGAGACTACGACTACGACACATCTTCCAATATCATAGAAACCGTTTTAGCGGATGATATGAATCCCTGCGTATTTGGTATTCTTTGTCTTCTGGATAAGAATCTCATGCTCGTTATAGCCGCGGATTTCGAATCAAAATTCGGGATCGTAGTTTAAATCCCAGGATTAGGTTTACCATGACTTTCTACAGCTTCACCACGTAAATACCGGAGTAGTAGCTAGAAGCTAACTGAAAGATATTGTTAATTGAAGTATCGTTAACTTTAAAATATAGTTACTTGTGAAACCTAATTTGAATTGAAAACGCAGATTTTTGTTGAAATAACACAACAAAGAAAAATGTTTCATTTGCTCAAATACGTTAAATTGATTTAATTATATGATCTTCAGAAACTTTCTGCTCAGACCGAAATATAATGGGGGAGAAGTATAAGGTCAGTAAGGCTAAGGCCAAGTCTGAGTGTACCACAACCGCATTTTTCCACATGCATGGACAGTAGATTGACTACACAATCCGCCTTTTTGCCCGTTGGTAGCAGCTGTTGCTGCGTGCGCGTCTTTTGGCTGGGGGTACGCTCATTGGGCTTTGCAGCTGTTTGCTGATTGGCTGGGGTCTTTTTGTTAAAGGAACATCGCTATTGTTAATAAATAGTCTATTGTTAGTCATGGCAGTGTCAAGAACGTGGGAGAAGATTTCGGTTCCCGAGAAGTATATGGTTGTAGTCGTTAAAATAAAATATTTATCAAATAATGCAAATTATTTCTTAAATTATAACGAGATCATTTAAAGCAGTAGTACACAGTACAAGTCTTGTATATTTTTTAAAAAAAAATTAAGATATTTTCAAGGATCGAATTTTTGAATGCTCATTATTTTAAGAGGAAGACCATCCTCATGGGATGTGAGCTATTGAATTAGTTAAAGGCGTTGTCTGTACAAACACTTACAAGCTTTACATGTGTTTGTTTGTTTGTTTTTGGGGGGAGGGGGAACAGAAGAAGTGGAGCTGGCACAGGGAATTGAGTGTACTTGTTGAAATGAAATGATTAGCTGGAACCGCGATGAAAATTGTATTTGTGGACAAAAAGGGAATGAAAGTTATTTGAATCATATTTTAATGAATCTCTTATCTCTGAGTTCCATTAGTGTAAATTGAGGACATCGTCATAGAGGGTCATACTCTACTAAACTCCTTTTTTGGTAATTATGTAAATTCAAAACCAGTACTTATGGATTTTTGTGAATTCGTTACCTTACCATTTTGATTAAATAAGAAATATTTTGTTTAATCCGTTTGGGAAGAAAGGTTATTCATGGTGGCAATAGTGAACATTTATTTTGTACAAAACAATTAGTGAACTATTTAGTAAGTGCTTAATGAACATTTTAGTAAATGAAACAGATTGCAAGGCAATAAAAAATATTCGATAGATTAGAAAAGTTAACATTCTTACTTTAACGATTATGATTAATTCCATCTTTTAAACTATTGCTGAACTTGGAAATTTTATCAACAAATTCTCTTTATACTATATAGCAGACAAGGCATACATCAAGTATTAAGTCGATCATACTGTCATGCATTGGCTTCAAAATGTCCAAGCAGTCAATC
>JAGDQP010062671.1:0-11841 GCA_022664845.1 Lepisma saccharinum
GAACTATAGTTTCCAGGGTATTTATGGTCCAGTGCTTGAGTAAGAGCTTTCATCTCGTAGTAGCCTTCTTCAATAACAGATTTAAAGAAAGACTACTGAACACTATTCAGTAAAAAAATATGTTGCCAGCATTTTCGAAATTGTCTTCGATCACAACTTTTCATACAACAGTCCGTTAGGTTTTGTAGCTAGCACTTAACTTAAGATTTAGCTTAGATATGGAAAGTGTCTTTTCCAAAGTACACAAAATATCAGTGAGTTAAATGCATTTCGATCAGAGTATCCAAGTGTGTGTTAACTTTTTTTTTCTTTTTTTTTTTAAATATGACTATGTGAATTGAGTTAGTAAAATTAAGCATATCGTACTTTCTTCACGATCTGCGTGACTGCTGTTTTTCGTTTGGTCACGGATTGACCCCATGCAGTTCCATGAAACAGTGGTTTGAAGTCCACTTTACCAAAACCTATAAGTAGCATCTTTAAAAGCTCATATAACCAAACGATAATAATAAATCGGTTGATGTGCTTCGGGGAATGTGATATTGAGTTATGGTAATTAAAATTCAGATTACCCCAACTAAGCCATGACTGTGCAGTAGTGTATGTTTCGGTGATATAACCTTCGAAGGAAATCGACCAATCAATCATTCCTTAATGTAAGGATCAGTTTTTATTGGTAAGGTAGCAAAGTTATGAAAACTTTGTTACACGAGTGAATGTGGTGTTCATATTTTGATACAGTTGTTCTACCTGTTCCGTTCTTTAGTACTACAGGATCGTTCTTCTGTAACTTGCAGTTGCAGGAAGGTACTTCTTAGTCAGTTTCATATTTATAAGGAGAATATTCCAAATCACGTAGTCTGTTTTGAGCCTGGGCCTCATTAAACCTTCACCTTCACAACCCTGCTCACCGTCCTAATTATCAAATGATACTTCGTTGGAAAGGTTATGAAACGCAGACTTCAAAGAGGTAACATTTGTGCCCATTGCAACCAATCTGTAGCAGAGGAAGACGAGGAGAGCATATTTTTTAAGTGGTTAGGTTGCATCACAGACAATCTCTTTCTCAAAAATCATGTATTTGCAACTTTTATTGATTTATCTTTTTATATGGGCCAGTCTAGTAGCTTTGGACTTCGGCCCGTCACGATTCACCTTTAGCTGTTAAGTGTTAAAATTCATGCCCCTCCGGGACCATCGAGCCGATGGCCTACCGCCGCAGATCGCTCGGCCACCCGGCCGGCATGTATTTGGAACTATTAGAAGACGAAATATTGTTGTTGTTTTTTTATGTAAAAGATGGCGCAGCAGCAAAAAAAAATATATATATATATAAACGCCCTTTCCATTCCTTTACAACTTGAGGTCGCTAGCATCCTTCTAGATTACTGTTTCCACTAACTATACTTCCCGTCTAAGGGATGAATAAATTTCCCCAGTGTGACTTCAGAGGCATATGGAATGTAGCAACGGTTAGGTAGTTTCGTTACGAACATTTTTAAGAACAAAATCATCATCTCAAGTTTGTTAGGCCGGGTGCCATGTCATCTGCAAGTTAAATACATATAATCTGCAGTCTTGATATTCTCAGTAGCCTTTTTTTCTGAATGGATGTCACATTCATAATTAATTCTTCGAGATATAAATAATTCTTCGATTCTTTAATTTATCTGCGTTCTGCATATTTGTAACCCAGCGATTCGTCTTGCATATTGAATTTACACAAAAATTGGTTCAAGAAGTGTCTAAAATTCCTTTGCTGTCGCATAGAAATTTGAGCGTGAGTATGAATTGCTTGAGAAGTTAGGTATTGTAAAATGTTACTGTACCCGGTGGCGACATAAGTGGTTTGGAATCTACTTTAAACTGTAGGTCTCGTCATTAGGTGGTCATCTCCACCCAGTGGAAGGCAATGGCAAACTACTATCGGTTCACCTTTCTCAGGAACTTCATACTCAGAGATTGCGTCCGAGTACAACACCCATCATCATCCTCCTGACGGTAAATCTTACTTCGTGTTGAAAAAACATATCAATAACCAACTTCTTCGGCGGATAGTATATTACATGTAGAACCTAATTGTAGCACCCAACACTCTTGTTAGTTGTACGAAACAGAGAAATTGTGACAACCTTTGAACAGCAGAATATTAAGTTTACAAGTGGAGGAGGAATGTACTTCTTGGTTTCCTTACATGTTGTTTAAAGTGTGGTTTATTTAACTTTTGGAGTCTCGAGTGATCCTTACTTGAACGGACGTTAGGTAGTCTGTTCGGTATATTATATTGGTTAGAACTGTATGTATATACTCCTAATAAGAAACACTCACTATGAGAGGGATCTCGATTTTGATGAAATTTTATGTAAAAGTGCACTACCTTGAGCCTGCACTGCCAAAATTATAGCTGCAACAGTCAACAAACAACGGCAGTAACGAAAGAAAGATGAAGTACAGACAGCAAGTAAATCAAATACGAGGTGATTAAAACTCATTTTCTTTTACAAAAGAGTAAAGATATCGAAAGTACATAATTGTGAATGAATACTGGGTAGAATGTTGCTACCTGCGAGGGGGTACATCATTAATGACCTCCATCTTCAAAGTGATCATCTTGAATCTTCTTCGGAATTTGTGAATCGAAAGGAGGTCATGTGATATTCCAATTTCTGCTGGAATGTTCGTAGAAATGCATTGGTAAAGTTAATTTTGCTTTAACTTTGTTGCTGTAAGAGAGGAACATAAAACTGGCGTGGAGAATGTTTGAGACAAATTAACAGAAACCATGAGCTTAGGAAATGAGTGGTCTTTGTTCGTTGTACGCTTCACATATAATTTTGGCTGTGCAGGTTCTAAATACTGTACATGTATACAAAGTTCCATCATATAGTGAATGTTCCTTGTAAGTTCTCCAGTTTCTGTGAAAGATGATATCTAACTTTGTTAAGTACGGAAATTGTTTAGGTAGCTTTTTAAAGCAAATATATATATTTATATATCCAGGTCGTTGTGTACGATGATCCCACGAATGTAAAAGAATCTCAAAACCGTTATGAATGTTCTTGGGTGTTCATTGTAAATGGGTAGGTCAGATGTTATCAATTGTCATGCTCAGTAGAGATGTAGCTGCTTAATTTGCGAGAGCGACAGGACAAGCCCCCCTCTTGTAATGAAAGAGAACGATATTCCCATATTGTATATGAGGTCATTCCTGCATTACATTATATTTGCATAATCGTATTTTAGTACAAGTTGAAAAAAAGGAAGTAACGCCATAACTAAGCCATCAGTTTTTCAACCCAGTGATGTCCGAATATCACAGTAACAGTATTACGTAGCTTATAACATTTATCCATATTTTTTGTTACCTTAATTATTTTAGAGTACCAGCAACAAATGTGTTAATAGATAATAAAAAAGGTTGTTATCATTACCAATTTGTACAGATATTAGTATTTATCGGTGATTTAGAATAGTTAAATGAACTGTGATGTATATAGATGTTAAAATACATGTGAAAAAAAAAAGGAAGTTTTTGTACGCTTGTGAATGTGAGACAATGTGTGTTACATCACTTAAAATCTGTACATGGTGTATTTTATACATCCATTGTTAAGTGAATGATAAAAGACCTGTTAGATAATAAGTATGTCCGCAGCTGTATGTGTGAAAACGGGGGGAGGGGGGAATAATAGTTCTAATATCGGTGCAAGGTGCCAAGAATGAACTTTCGATTAAATGTTAAATGGACTAAGTTAGAACTGACCTCGTGCCTGCATGATTTAATTTGATTAGCATATTTTAGTCACGAATGTGTGTATAAAGGTATTGCAAAATTACTTCCATTTGTTAGTGGTATCTTTGTAACGTAATAACTTCCATTTCTTGCCTATTACTTTTCTTGTGAATTTTTGTTACAATTTATTTCCGCATAATGAAGTTTCATTGATTCAGATTACTTTAGCGATATTACGGGCTGCAACTTAGCTCGATAGTTAAGAACTAAGGTGTCTGCCTTTTAATCAGAATTCAGGGTATTGTTACGAATTGTCTACAGCGTTTTCTCAGGGCCTGTTCCTTAATTCTTTATTCACTTAAGACACATTAATCATGTATCATTAAAATTACAGTTAGTGAAATTTACAAGTATTGTCAACAGAATTTTATTCATATTATTAAAGGCTAGAGACTAAGCTAAGCGCCAAAATTAAAATTAGGATAATTTACCAGAACTTCTATAGCGTTTTAAATTATAATTTAGTGCTACGGGAATATTTTGTTTTGATGCTTAGACTATGTCACACATTGTACAGTCAGATTCATAGAAAATGGTAAGTTCGAAAAGTTGCTCAGATAAACCATTATTTGCAAATTTAAAATTAATTATTTAAATGTTCTGTTTGTGATGTACATATATTGGTCCAGAGTGGTCATATTGCTCAACTTTGGATTCAGGCAACTTTCTGCCGGCCATTTTCTGTGCATCTGAGTATACCAGACAATACAGAGCAATGATTCATGGCATAAGAGAAAGAATCAGGAATATTTTGTTCTTAGGCAGGTGCTCTGCTTAGATACATTACAGTCCGATTTTTGAAAGAAGTCTTCAGTGTACCTATAGTGGTATGTCTTGAACACCCTCATTAATGTGATCATTTGTTGCTTCTATCGTGAGTTTGAGTTGAAATCTAAGAAAGGCCATCAAAGGTTCAAGGAAGAGTGTACCCAGACTCAGCGAAAATAGTGGAGCTGAGGTTAGTCGAGCCAGAGAGTATCTTTCAAGAAACGGACCGTAGTATTAAAAGTAGTTTAACATTAATTGAAAACGAATAAAGTAATATAATTAGTCTCACTGAGAGTAGACCGGGATATGTGAGGAATTGAGTAACCCTTTGTTATAGACAAAGTAAGGAGGGAGTTCATATCACTTTAAACCTGTTACCTTCTACCCTCTTGATTGTACAAATGACATATCACCTGAAAATTAGCGTGGTTAAAATTGCTTTTATAAAAGCATCATTTTATAAGCAGTATTACTAACTTAAGTTCCGCAAATTCGCTGTGTACTTTCATATAATTTGCACGTTAAAATCAGTAATATTATCACCTTGGAGTTGTCAATAGCTTGTCGCAACTATTTCAGTACGAACCGTTCCTACAGTTCGTATTCACTAAAGTGTTAACGGGTTTTTTATTTAACTGTACGGGGAAAAGTCAGTTTACTGTTTGATGCGAACAGTTGTTAAGTTTCTCTCCCGATACTTAGCAGGACTCGTCATAATTCATTATGCTCTCTCAATCAGGTTATATGTTAGTTTTAGACTCGTTGTATGCACAGCGTTTCTCTCGCGCGTACAAGAAGGCAGGCTGCAGTGGTTTTTTTTTTTTTTTAAATGCACTAACACTTGTTTTTCAGAACACGACAGGAAAAAACGTCGCTGCAAGTGCAGAAAAGCACCCGTTTGCTTCCATTGTTTTACAGAACGCGCTGTTTGTGCTAGCAGCCTTCGTGTCACGCGAGAGAAACGTCGTGCCTTTTACTTTTTGGTCATAAATGTTGCACAGCTTTCAGTATGAAGAGTTCGTGTTTTAAGTGTTCGAACCAAGTGATAGCAACATAGAAATTAATATGTAAACGAATGTAGTGAACTACGGCCATATGAATACTATTGTTTTTTTTTTAATTTTAATGATTTTACGTTTACTCTGAGTGAAACAATATGATTCGGTCCATGCCACGCATGCGTACTTACAAATAGTATGTTTTATGTCATATTGTAAATATGTGAAACCTTGAGACAGTGGATGTGTGATTGTGTGTGTGTGTGTGTTTTGCACTACAGTGACAGGGTTCTTCCAGAAGGAGGTTGACTTAGATCAAATATAATGGTCTGATAGAGCAAGTGCTAAGTAAATTAAATCGTACAGGCAAAGAAAAAAATATAAGTATTTAATAGATTCGTTTGTTAATAAAGGCTGATAATTCAGTGCACTGTGAAGTATTAACTGAAGTGTTTTCCGGGTATTGCCTGAATGTTTTAGATAGGCAGAAGATTTGGTTTAACTGAAAGACGAGACTTTCAGGGACAACCAAATAAAGATCTTTTAACAGTAGCAGAGTAGATGTTGGTAGAAACAGCTTGCTTTTAAATATTATTTAGAAGATTGTTTTCTTTTACAGCAAGATGTTAATTCGTTAAATCAAAATGTGACATTTGCTGTTATTGGAGATAACATGAGGTTAATTTCTCGACATTTTCTTTGTATATACAAATTTAAACTGTTTTTGAACCTTATTTAGCTAGCAATTGTATCTCTGATTATATTTTTTTTGTGTATTACTGAACATTGCGTGTAAGTTTATTTTATATACAAACGAAAATTATTTCATGTAATATCTTATAGTCCTGTGGCATACGTCATAGCAGCCTGATGTGATATTTTCAGTTAAGAACCAGTAATCCTTTATTTCATATGAACTAGTTTTAAACAATGTTCCTTTATACAAATAATTTTTTGTGTTGTAATAGCAGCTGAAAGTATTAAAAATCATGTTATATGCCAATTAGTTATTATTATTATTTGTATGGTAAATGACATGTACGTAATAGTTATTCTGTGATGAGAAAAGAAGGGGGTCATTTCATGTGAAATCGACCAGCACGAGTTGCTCGACCATTTTTGTTTTTTTTTTTTTTTTTTTTTTTTTTTCATATTTGCACCATAGATAGCTATGTTAGTAAGCAGCATAAACTATTTTTTTATTGTTTTTATCAGCAGCCATTTTGAATCTAGGCTCACTTTTCCTCACTGCTCTCTTTTCTCATTAAAGAGAGAGTTCTGGTTTTCACTGGTCGAAAAAAGATATTTTGGGCTTTTAGAAAATGTATAAAAATTTCGAAAAGTATTTTTGAAATTTGGACTTAAGGGGCTCTTAATTCGACTAGGGATGGCCAAATCCGGATTACGGATATTCGGATGACACTTGGATTACGGATAATAGATAATATGCAGAAAGCTAAAATTCAGCCTACACTTAAAAACCGGATAAAGTGCATGTAATATTCACTGATTAGTAGTGATGATGTGGAGAACAGTCATCAGATTTATGGCTGTAAAAATTATCTGCTTATTATTCGAGTAATTATACTGATAGTTTTATTATTCGGAACTGATTAACCGGATATCCGAAAAACAAATGAACTGATATATAGCTGTTCCTTAGCAAAAAAAAACTAATATTCAAGCAAATATTCGATTATTCCAATAAAGATAGGGAAAAGGGCCTTTGTTAAGCCATCTTCCCGGTATTCATCTAGTGGAGCTAAGGAAAACCATTAAAAACCTGTCAGGATAAACGGTAGCGGAACTCGAATCCGCGTGCCTCTCTTGCCGGTCCGAAGTACGAAATCTTAGCGACTGGATCGGAGCTGAGTAAGTGACTAAATAAATTTTATAATTCATATTGAATTGGTTTCATCCCCGATCATATCACACACACGGATTCACGAAGCAGCGATGTGACATACTGACCTTTTTGTCGCCTCGAGTTAGGATCGTTTGAAAACTCCGCAGTTCTGAACAATAGACAGTGGGTGGAAGGGGTTGAAGCATCAATAAGAAATTGTTTCACAATCCACATAGAGAAACTATCAAATCTGTGCTTAGTTTTAAATTTGTAAAGCCCTTCTCTGCTAGTGGCTTATTTTATAGACACATGATTTTCAAAAGTGCGGTGTAAGAATAAACTTAGGGGACCACATATATAAGTTATTTTACGCTTTTTGTCTCATTTTGTGCTAAGAAAAGAGTCCATTTAGGGGTTTTGTGTTTGTATATTTAAAGCTAAAAGAGGGGAAGGGAATTGTGGGACTTGCAGGGATTGGGCAAATCGCTGTTCTTAATGACACTTAATACGTTGAAAGTTTCTGTTCTTCATAATTAACAGTTTATTTCGTATTGCTTTCGCGTCATTAACACAATTAGGTATTTCCATGAAGGTCTATCAATGGTTGTTTTCAGTAGCATTTGACGTTCGAACCTGCGATCTGATATAAAAAGAAGTACACTATATACTACAACATTTACTTACTTATTCTGTGGTTTACGGTCAGTGTGCGAATTAACGGGGAAGATGAGGGAGAAATCCCCCCTGTGAGTCTGCATGTGCACATATGTATAAAATTAGATTCATAATGTTATTTTCTTACCAACAACAATTTAAATTTACCCTGTAAAAATTCCTTAATTCGCACACTGCTTACAGTACTTGCAAGTTCATCGCAGCAGTAACACGTTAGCCATAGGATTCCATCCTGGGCAAGATCAAGCCAGTTTTCATCAAAACACCTACTCGAAGATCCCTTCAAATATTGTCCTCTCAACGTCTCTTTCCCTTCGGCTTTCCAACCTTGATGGAATATAATGTTCCTTTTTTTTTCCCATCCGAGCTACATGACCTGCCCACCTTAGTCGTCGCGATTTCATTATTTTTACATCTGGTGAATCGTACAGTCCGTGGAGTTCTTCATTACGCAGTCTCCTCCATTCTCCGGTCATCTCGTCCCGTCTCGTTCGCATATCTTTCTCAAGACCTTATTTTCAGACATACGTAATTAATTTAAGTCATTTCTAGCGTCACATACTGTACACATATCTTGAACAAAAATCAAAACTTCACGACTCGGATGTTTGAAACATAATTTATTATTAAACTCTTGTATTAAATACACATATTAAACGCACAACACAATGTTCCACTACGTCTGTAGTCATTATCAAGTACATTATAAAGAAAAATAATTATGTTAACAGTACACTTGATAATGGCTACAAGCCATTATGTTCATCTGCTGAGGTCGTACTCCAACTTTCGGAACCCTAAAGTATTACCGTCGGAATAACTCTTTGTATAATTTAAATTTCACCCTTCTTGATATTAGTCGCGAAGTCAAGAGTTTCTGAATTGAATAAAAACATACGTTTCCCGATACTAAGCGCCTTTTTATTTCTTTGTTTTGCTTGTTACATATGCTTCCAACCATTTTGTTTATTTTCTCTATGTCAACATTCTTAATTGTTATGTATGTATTTACTTCATTCTCAGTGTTTCGGAGTGTTATCATGTATTTTGTTTTCTCAATGTTTATCTCTAGACCTATCTCATCGCAAGATTCTACTAATACTTCGGTGTTATTTTGCAGTACATCTATATCGTTCCCTATTAAATCTACATCATCTGCGCACACGAACAGTTGATTTAAGCCGTTCAATGTTAGTCCCTTTTGCCTTCTTTTATTTGGGAATTACATATTCTAACACAAAATTAAACAGTAGTGGTTATAAGGCATCGCCTTGTTTCAAATCGTTCCGAATCTCGAAACTACCTGATATATAGTTTCGTACTCTGCTGCTACCGCACTCTGCATGTAGTATCTATCCGTACTCTGCTTATGGGGTCGCTGAGAGACATCCTCACTAGTTGAAACTTTTTTTTTTCTCTGAATTCCAAATCAAAAAATATGCTTTCTTAAAATCAATGAATAGTTAGTGAACAGTTCCATTCCCACTTTTTTAAGATTTGTCTCCAGGTGAAAATCTGGTCCAACTTGGATCTATTTCTTCTAAATCCATATTGGTGATCTCCAATTATTTCATATGCGTATATGCTGCAATTTAGCAGTCTATTACTTAATACTTTGTAACGTGTTTGGTAGTAAGCAGATTCCTCGACAATTATTACAGTCCGATTTATCGACTCTATCGTTTAAGTGCTGCAAATTTTCTGCTCTGTGGAGACAAACAGTTAAAAAATATACTCTTTAACTTTGCCGACCCTTAAAAAAGTAAGCTTGTAAGAGACAAATATACGTAAAAATTTGAACATGCTTTCGCTTTACACGGATAATTGATGTTTTAAGTATCCACTTCTTTAAAAATAAAAATGTTTAATGTTGGTGCCTTGAAAATTGGTCTAGAAACCGAAGGTCCCTAAACAAGGTGAACTTACGGTGGTTTCCAGTTGCAAAGGGTGGGTGGGTCAGTCTTACAGATTGTGGTAACTCGAGAGCAATTGCTTGAGGAGATATCGATGATATAATAGTCAGATTCTTGTTTCTGGGGAATCAAGAAAATGTGTTGAAATACTTTTGTAAAATGCTGACAGATATGGAAATCAGATACATAGTAGTGGGTACTGGGAGGAAGGCGCTAGCTGCTGGATGATATGTTCTTCACGGCTGCCATATTGAATCTCGTTTGGTTATCTTAAATAGGAAGGGGGTCGTGTAACATGTCATTCTGTGCTAGAATTTTACGGGAAATACGTTTCTGAAGTCAGTTTTGCCGTAAATGTATTATTGTGAGAGAGAATGCTTAGTGACATTAGTGTGGGTTAATGATGCAATAGCCTGACAACACCCATTTTATTTTGAAATAATAAAGGAATTGTAAACTAAACGCATACAGATTGTTTTTGATTATATTGTCATAGGTATGCGTTTAGTTTACAATTCCTTTATTATTTCAAAATAAAATGGTGTTTTCAGGCTATTGCATCATTAGCCCACACTAATGTCACTAAGCATTCTCTCTCACAATAATACATTTACGGAAAAACTGACTTCAGAAATGTGTTTCCCGTAAAATTCTAGCACAGAATGACATGTTACACGACCCCCTTCCTATTTAAGATAAACAAACAAGATGCAATATGGCAGCCGTGAAGAACATATCATCCAGCAGCTAGCGCCTTCCTCCCAGTACCCACTACTATGTATCTGATTTCCATACCTTTCAGCATTTTACAAAAATAAGAGTATTTCCACACTTTTTCTTCACTCTCCAGAAACAAGAATCTGACTATTATATCATTGATATCTCCTCAAGTAATTGCTCTCGAGTTACCAAATTTGCAATTGAACATATTTTGATATTCTAACCATGATGGAAGAAGGGAATTTAGAAGTTTTTTCTGCCCCATCAGTATGTTTGCTTGTAAGCCAAAATAATGTTTTCAGACAAACATTTTCCATAGGCGAGTGCTGTTTACACAGAAAACGTCAAAACCATGAATAATTTAAAGAACTGGAAAACCAAATATTAATTTCAAAAAGTGGGCTTCCTTATTCATAGTTAACTTACTGCTACTAGATCGAATTGAGTATACGGAGTTTACTCAGAATATCTGAGGACATGGGTGTTATGGATTGGTTCAATTTATATAAATACATCCACTTTCATGATTAGCAAATCACGGGTGATGTGATAATGGTCACGGTTTCTGGAACGTCACTAGAGAAGTACGTAGATCCCAGTCCTGGTGACCATCCTGATTGAAGTTTCCGATTGTTTTTCCATCTTCAGCAACCGAGAGCCGAGATAGTGCCTACACTAAAGCCCTGACTGCTAACAACCCAATCTTTGACTTCCGAAGTGTGTTCAGCGACCGAGCTCATCCCTTACATAACTGACTTCGAT
This sequence comes from Lepisma saccharinum, assembly GCA_022664845.1. Classification (NCBI taxonomy): domain Eukaryota; kingdom Metazoa; phylum Arthropoda; class Insecta; order Zygentoma; family Lepismatidae; genus Lepisma; species Lepisma saccharinum. Next base: position 11,476 of record JAGDQP010062671.1, read on the forward strand.
CACAGTTGTTTCTGTTCTACTCAGAAAATAAAAATAAATTACGACATTCTGCTGGTAGAACTGAAGAAACCCTTAAAAAAACTGGGGTTGAACTTACACTCCCCAGTTACCGGTCAGGGAGTAAAATCGTTCCAGTTACTATGGAAAAAGAAAGTGTAAAAGAACTGCCGTCGTTAGATACTTCATATTAGAAAATAAATGACACAGCAAAGTTATTGAATACTACTACTATGTAAAATCTGGAAAACTCAGGGAATTTTTTTTATTTATGAGGTGGACCTGTCCACAGTTGGTAAGAGCACTGCCACAGCAAGGCGGAAGTCGTGGGTTCGATTCCCATTGCTGACCGGATTTTTTTAATGTGTT
>JAGDQP010062672.1:0-11841 GCA_022664845.1 Lepisma saccharinum
CCTCCCTTTCATCGATTCCAGAGTGATCGGCTAGTGTCAAAAGATAGCTGTTCTTTGACTTCCTTCCTGTGTATTCATTAAATGTTGAATGGCATCCATCAGTCCAGTATCGCTTTGTACAAGTCAATGCTACAAGAACAACCTCCCTCCAGAGTCGCGTTTCGCTTTTTATTTGTTTACTCTGCCGAGCAAATAGTTCCCGCTTGCTGCAGGGTTTTTTCCTACTTATGTCACTTTTTCAGCAAAACCAGGTAAGATTTTTTTCAAGACTATCATTTTACATTATTTTGCAACAGGTGTTTTCTCTGCTATTTTTTGCATTTCTGGCTACCATGTGCGGAAGTTAAACCTTAAAATGCTATATATCATCCATTTTATTCTTCGCACTTAGAAGTACACTTTCATGATTTGCTCCATGAAGACTGGATAAAATATTCTAAGTACAAACTGAAGTAACGGCAACTTTCCTCCTTCACAAACTGCCAACAGCAGTTCCACACCACTTCACAGCAGCAACAATAACATCGGCCATAATGCCTCAATACCTGGTTCTCTGATAATGGATTCGGCGCGAAATTAAAGGCTAGGATTAAGTTTTAATTACACCAAAAATGTTGTCATCGACAGTTTGCACACGAGCTTCGACGCTTGTTTCAAAGCACAAATATTTTCATCTTTTATCAATTTCGATTAAAAACCATTGCGGAACATCTCAGAGAAAGTAAGCCCAGTTCTCTCCAGATCATTTTCCTTCCCCTCCTCCTGAGCAATTCAAAACCACTTTATAATTTACATATTCCAACATATGACAGGAAACTCAATACTGAACCTACCTGATCGACAAGATACCGTATTTGCTCTGCAGTCCCACCAGATGTTGCGTTTGTTATAGCCCATGCGGCTTCTTTCCTTGTTTTAAATTCTGCTTTACCTAAAATGTCTATTAATACTGGGAAAATGTTTGCATCTATAACAGCCTGAAATAGAGAAATAAATTACTTCGATGAGAGCAAACAACTCAATTTCACACGAACACACAAAACTAACCCTATATCAACTAGATGTTAATATTGAATATACTAAGACTCTGTGTGGTCGCTATATTGTACAGGACACGAAAAACACATATTATTAATCTTACCTTGTAAGGTGCAAAACTTCCTCGTATAGTTCAAGTGTAAAACTTGTACTAATAAAAAGCACAATGGCAGAAACGCTTTCAAACTCAAATACAAGCTCAGTTGCAAATACATGAACAAGGACAAGAGGTAAACGGGATGGGTATAGAAAATTGTGAGCTCTTGTTAGACGATTAAAGTAGTGAGCTGACAAACGACAGTCGAACATTCTGGTCATGCACCAGCAAAAAGTTTAACGCCCATTTGTACCAAAGTGAGACCAGACAAAACAATTGCAACTGTTATCATTAATAGAAAAGAGATGAAAGAATTGAGGCTAATAAACATTCATGTTAAAATAAATTTTAAATAAAGAACCCCGGATTTGTTTTATTTAAACAAAGGATACCATATTTTGTTCCTGATCATGATTAAGTTTAAGTTACATTGTATTTATAAAGTGCTCCCACAGACTATCTGTTTACAAAGTGACTTTTTTTAATAGCCTTACATCCGAAACATCAGGAAAAGTATTTAAATGCTGAGATAATCCTGAAACCGGACAATTACTTTTGCACTAATTTCTTGTGATCTCTTTTAGTCATACCACTGTATTGCTCGTTACATTGCCCTGTAACTTGGTAAACACCACTCCCAGAATTTTTGTGGGCGAAATAGCTTTTGAATTGTGTGAAATGCTTGTTCAAAGTTATTGGTGGCTTAATAGTCGGTTTGAGATTATGTTGTTTAAAAATTATCTTAAATTTGTTCGTAATGGAGTGGTAAAAGGGGAAAACGATGCAATTTCTCGAGTCACCTATTGTTTCACTACCGCTCCAATTTTGTGAATTAAGTCCCCCCCCCCCCCCCCTTTATGGAACCATTTCATTAAATTTGATCCATGGTAAACATTTCTTGTCGCCTAATTTGATAATGAAATTAACTTCCTCTTTCAAGTGAACCCGGTCTTTAATGCGCGCAGAAAAAGTTAAACCACCTATTATGTTTTATCTGTAGAGAATATGTGAAATCTGAATATATATACATTTCACCTGTTGTAGGTTTTCTATGGATCCTTGTTTAAAATCTGTTGTGTTTCCTACATATCTGCAAGTCAAGGAAGTTCATAATTCCCTGACTTCCACAGTCTTTTGTGAATTTAACGAGAGCTCTACATCAGCATTTTCTGTATCTATCCCGTTTACCTTATGCCCTTGTTCATGTATTTGTACTTGTGTTTCATCTCGAAAGCATTTTTGTTACTTTTTATTACTACATTGAATCTGAATGAATTTATTTTAAGGCCTTTCAGCAACTTTGGCTCAGGCCGGATGAGTGATAAATTGGTGGAATGAAGAAAGTGGGAGGAAACGGGAGCACCCCGAGAAAACCCACGCACACGGTGTTTGTCCACCACAAAGCCCACATGGCATGAACAGGGATCGATCCGACGACCTCTAGCACCAGAGGTGAGTGCTCTACCAACTGAGCCACCGCGGCCTCCTTTTATTAGTACATGTTTTACACTTGGATCATATGAGGAAGTACTGCCTGCACCTTACAAGGTAAGATTCATACATTGGGTATGGTATTTACCAGTTTATTTTCAATAAGTCCAAGGGGAGGGGAATGTGAAAAAAGAAAATAAATGTAACTAGGGTCTCCTAGGTAAAAACAAATTCATTTTAAAGGCGCTTAAGTTTCCTTGCACTTTTTAAAATAATTATTAAAGATAATGAAATTTGTTTATTACATTCTAGAAAATATATAAACGTCATTACTTGATGACATTGTTAATATCGGGGCGTCCAGAAAGTAATGTCGTTTTCTTGCTCCGAACTTTGAGGCGATTATTTTAGATATACAAGAGGGAGTAATATCAATGTAAGTGCATGAATATGTTGTTAATTGTTGCATTTTTTTGTTTACACTGGTTGAGTAGGAGTAACATGAAACCTGAAGAAACACATATCCAGCATTGCATGCTTTATGAATTTCGCAGAGGAAATAACGCAACTACAGCAACCAAGAACATCAACTGTGTTTATCCACATTCCTTGGATGTCCGCAAATGCCAGCGCGATGGTTTACCAAATTCAGGTCTGGTGATTTTGAACTGTCAGTGGTTCCGGACGACCCATGGAACATTAAAATGACCTGTTGCGTCAAGCCATTGAGGCAGAGCCACATCTAACCATCGAAGAATTGTCACGAATTCCCTCATCAAGATCAACAGTGCACGAACACCTCCATCAAATTGGGAAGGTCCAGAGAGATTATACAGTGAAATAGGAAATAAAACAGTTTCTGTTCGAAACATGTGTAATCCTTCCTTAGAAACAGTATTTTCCGGATCCCCCGATATCAACTTTTGCACAACACACATCAGTAAGTTTAAACATCAAAAGCGTGTTTTAAAGACCAGAAAGGACTGAAACGAGTCATCTGAACTGTCTCAGTGTTTGATTGTGTGTGTGATCTCATTGGCGCGGTGTGTAGTCAGTTAAGGCACACTACTTGTAAATATTTATAATTTTGCCGGCGACGACAAGAATCCCGAAGCTGGAAAATCTTTATCTTGTTTTTCTATCCCTTTAAATTGTGAACGTGTGTTACGTGAACTTCTTTCTTGTCTAGATGATGATGGCTGAAGCCGAAAATTATAAGTGACTTTATAGTGTTGTGTGTGTAATTGTGGACGTGATATTCGTCAAGATACTACGTAAGTACAATTCCTCTCCTCTCTCTTCAAATTTCACATATTATACATATATATATATTACATACTTCCTTACTCTATGGCTTACGGAACTCGCAAGTTCATCGCCGCAGTAACAAACGTTCTCCATAAGATTCTATTCTGAGCAAGATCAAGCCAGTTTTCATCACAAACATATACTTCTCGAAGATCCCTTTATTCATGAAACAATAGTAAGGTGATAGGCTAATAGTACTAAGTTTAATAGTTTTAGTTTACATTTTTGCTTCTGCTTGTGAGTTTCTTCTACCACTATATTAAAATTGGGATTAACATATATGTCCTGTAATTAACATTACGCATTTGAATTGACAATGAAGAATTAGCAGGCGGTACCTTACTAGTCTTGACATCCAGTATATTGTATTCGTGATGTATATTAACATCTATATTATGTGTGTGCAAGTGTGAATTATTTATGACGTTTAAGAGGATTGTTTTTAAAACTAATTTTAAGGCCTTTGGGCACTCAAGGCTCAGGCCAGAATAGGGTGGGGAGAGTCTGTTGGAAGGTGGACGGGCAGAGCCTATTTTGTAGCCCCAGCGTTAAATATATATACATTATGTTTCTTTGTAAAGCGCTTCAACTTATGCACATACCTGAATTTGTTGCCTATTTCCAGCAGTAATGTTTGATATTGTCCAACATGCTTCTTTCCTAATAGATTCCTTAGGTGACGCTAGTAAATGAAGAAGACACGGGAGAGCTGAACAATTAAGTACGACTTGAGTCTGAACGTCATCTCCCGTTACGATATTACCAACAGCTCTTAAAGCAGCCGACACCACGTTGTGTTGGTTATGCCTGAAAAGATTTGAGAAGACCTTCCTTCAGTAAAATCACCTTTATATTAAAACAGAAAACGACAATCGAATACTATTCTTTACTAGTCGAGACACTGGGTCCAGCTTATTCCAGAGAGACAGAACAGAAGTATTACGTTATGGCCATAGCATGTATCCGAAGACTACTTTTATGCATGGAATGGACGTAATTTGTGTGATAGGTAGTACCTGTGACGAGGCACGCTACCTTCCTACAATGAATTTTCTGCCGGACTGCGCTGGATGTACGTCAACAGTCGAAACTGCTAAATCGTGGGAGCTGACTCATTTTTACAATAGCCAAGTCAATCTTGAAAGTAGTGAAGACATCATTTCCCGCGGTTCACAACTGAAGAGTAATGGGAAAGAACCGGGGAGGTCCATTAAAAGAAAAATGATTACAATGACAATTAACCGCTAGGAAATCCACAACTCACAATGGGTTTTAAACAATTAAATACATGGAAGATTTTACGAGGAATTGTTTTCATGAACAACCCCTTTCTTTTCCCTGTACACTTCAATTTTAAGTGGAGTGTGGATACATCATAACTGGTATAAAATACACATTCATCGTGAAATGCACGTGAAATGCAGTGGACGAATCGATTGATGGATGAACATGGCAATCGATTTCGATCTCGTATAGTGGAAACTAACCGATAAGTAGCAATAACACTTCCCACATCACAGGACTGTCACCCTCGGGGTGACCAAGTGGTTAGCGCGCTCGCTTTGTGTGCGAGTGGTCACGGGTTCAATTCCCACCGGGGTCCACTGAACGGAGTGGTTCGATAAGAATTCATTCATTCATCACAGAACTGTCAATATGGACGCAAGAAAATCGTCTGACCTCGACCTGAAAAGATTAATCCCCATTTCCATTTCGTTAAATCCGTCACGTAAACGAAGTGTTGAAGCTTACGGTGGAGTCTTAATGACGTGGAACGTGTTTAGCTTCCACATGCTAGGACCTACTACGTTTGAAATCTTCACTAACCAGCCCCTCCTTGCTGACTAAGAATGTTCCTCTTGTCATGACGAACGCACGATTGCAATTAAAAGCACACTACGCACGGCCTTATTCATCGCTTGCTGAACTCCGTGACTTGTCGCGGCAATTAATCCAACATTTATGTCCATTCAATATAAATCAAGCTGTCACAGGTACTATTATTGATGCCATTACCTCTTTTCTACCAAATCAAGCTACTCAGGGGAAAGTACCAACAGAATATGGCGAAAAAAACTAATTACTGAATTGTTTGAAAATTCCTCGCACATACGCTGATCACAAAACTACCAGATATTTCACATGAAATGAAATTTCCTACTAATTACCCAACGAATTAGATTTCAAACATAAAAAATTTCATCACTGGTCTCTACTGAATTAGTTAAATAAGCAAAAAATGTCTCCACCTCTAACAGAATTCCATTACACTCACAATAATTTTGTTAAAGAACTTACTTAACACGTACAATGCGGAGGACACGAATGCAACTTACATGAGGAGTTCGACAAGTCTTCTGCACACCCCAGCATCAATCACAGCTTGAATTTTGTCATTAGGTCCATCCGACAAATATGATAGCGCCCAACAAGCATCTGCTAATACATCTGCATCACTATGGAATAACAGTCGTGACAACACTGGTAGACAGGGACAGACTTTAGCAAATTCCGGCGGAGGATTTTTACCTCGACACAAATTGGATAATGCCCACACAGCATTTCTGGTCATTGACAAGCGCGTTGATTTACTCAGCAGCCTGGAAGAAAAAGGAAATTACAAGCATTACAAAAGAAAAGATTTAGACAATAAAAGAGTAAGTGACGCAATAGTTCGCACGATCCAATTTAGGTTCTTCGTGTGCTCGCAACTCCCAAAGGTAAAGTGAGGGTGACCACTTTACAGCTGTCTGTCCTGCTGTCCCCCAAACATTCTGGGGGACTCGAAAGTGTTCCACTTTTTAAAATGCCAATGGAGCTGGCAACTGTTCACTCCACTACGTCAAATTGGTTTGGTGCTCAAGTTTTGTCTTTGGGTAGTTGTGCTATAGAACAGTTCACAGTGAAGCTTTCCTGACTTTGATTACAGTTTCGAATATGGTACGTGCAGTTGTATTAATAGTAACAATGTTTAAAAGGAAGTGAGCTTTTAACTCTAATCAAATATGATTTCATCCCGAAAACAACTATTGATTAAGTATAAACTTCTACAGAGATTCAGACTGGCACTAATGCCTGTTGTTCAAAGAATTTTAAAATTGCTTCCTGCTTTAAAATCATATTTTTTAAGTTGTTGTTTTTTTGAAATCTATGTTCAGAGCTTTTGGTTCTATTTTGTATATAGTCAAGCAGCAAACTTTTATGCAGTTTTTTTTTTAAATTAAAGGAGAAAGCGCATCAGCTGTAGTAATTTTCAAGCCAGTCACCGATTTAAAACAAAACCTTGTTTCCAAAAAGATAATTTATTTTTTCATATTCAGTCAGAATGCAACTAAACGAACTTCAAAGCGATGGATTTCTGAATGAAAACACAGTGACTGTTATGCAATATACACTCAATACTTGCAACAATGGTCAGTCCACTTTAAAAAAAACTTGGAGCTTTTCGATTGGCCTTTTTGTCTTCAGTGCCAATGTGGTCTACGATTTGTAAACAAATATCGATTTTAATGCAGAAAGTTTATTATTATTAAAAGCGTGAATGATAAACTTTTTAACAAGTTTTCGTATAGAATGCAGTATGTAACTTGTGATGAAGTGTCAGAGTGGAATGCATCTAAAGTACCAGCTGATAAGCGATGGGTTGGAATATTTACTCACATCAAACAAAAATATGTAAAAACCACGAAAATAGATCCAAACTACTCTACTCTATTTTGTTTATGCCTGGAACCAACAGTCGTTCAGCAGAGAAAACAGATAGAAGTGTCAACACGGAAATAATTAGTTACAAAAATAAATTTTCATACAACGTGTTCAGAGTCTTACAATGTTTTAAAAACAACTCCGAGCTGGTGAAGAAAATCTCATCCGTGGACAAGTATGGGAGGTCATTCAGTGGATTCCATTACAAGGTTTGTTTTAGTGTCTTAATATATGCTAAATAATTCATTATGTTAGTATAATGATAACGGATTACATATACGAATTAGCAACTAAATTGTCCTAATTATTTTTTAACGCTACAAAGTGTCCTGCTTTGGTCTTCAGAAAAAACAGTCACTTTACCCAAAGAAAAAAACTTACACAACGATACATAACAAGGTTAAAGTAGAAGTGCGAGGAAAAGCTCTGAGATACTTCACCCTTTCCGACTAGTCGAAAGCAGGAATTTTTTACCTTTGTTGCATAATTCGAGCATAGTCCATGTTACTGAATGTTCTTCGTACTTTACTGCGTTCAACTATTTGAACCGCAAAAGCGTTGTGCAGTGTTCTCTGTCAAAAAAGGCCGCATTCACCTCCATTTTTGCCAGCGAAATTAAAATTCCTCGCCTTTTCCCCCGTCTTAGTTTTTCCTTCTCTTATTCCTCTAGATATTGGGCACAACTGGCACAAGTCCTACTTCGCTGGAATCTGTGTTCCATTCGCTTTCCAAACTCATATTGTTATGATAGGTAGAACTGTGACCAGGGTCGTCAACGTCAAGATCAACTGCTCTATTAAGAACCCTCATATACAAAAAGTGTCACAAGTGCTATTATTCAATTGTTCTTGCTTTGTATTGTACCGATCTTTGACGTAATGTCTAAGGTATACGTTGCCGGGATTTCGTCTGCGTACGGCAACTGCAAATGTTGCCAACTTCCCAAGTTTTTAAAAAAGCTGAAGAGTTACAGACAATCGTGAGTATTATGTACTCCGGGTTGGGTTATTCACAAACCATTATACTATACATTAGTTTCTAACACATTTTGAGCCAAAGGTGCATAATTTGTCGCAAAGGTACCTTACTTCTAGACGAAGTCTTTTCTGAGAATCCTTCTTTACGTTGCTTCCTGACGTACGCTACGGAGGAATAAACGTCCATTACTAGCTTTTCCGCCTTCTCCCACCTCCTGATTTCCCTACTTCTTTCTTATTGAATGCATTTTCATGTCTGTAACGTGTTTCGAGAACAGAGCCGCATCCACGATTTTCCTAATTCTATGAATGACTCATAACGGAAAGTGACTGCAAATCAAGTGGATGAACAATGCATCGCTTTATGTCACTTGATAATGTATTGATTCAGATTCAATCTCATTAGTCAATATCGCTGTCGATTATAAGTTACAAATAATTATCACAAAGAATGTCAGCAAAGGAAACAGGTCTCTACGTACTCACTACATTCCAAGATAGTGTGAATACAACCAACCATTAATCTATCAATTTTCTATGCATTTAAACTCAACCAGCCAACAATCTTTGGTATAACCTCGCTTTTCAATTTTACTTGCATGGTAAGTAGACTCTGGATACCAAGAAATCAACAACAAAACACACGAGACATTTTCTTAATGATGATGATAATTATGAACAATATTTTTCAATAACTTAGCAAGTAGGATAGGTTTCTTGTGAAATGAGAACTGCAACACAAAGGTTTCAAATAGTTCTAAAAGTTCTTTTGAAGGGAGGGACGGATAGTGGTCTGGAATGTTGCGTGGGGTTCCCGGTTCGATCCCAGCTCGCGCCATGTGGGCTCTGTGCAGGACGAACACCGTGTGCGTGTGTTTTCTCGAGCTTCTTCAGTTTCCTCCTCCTTTCTTTATTCAACCAATCCTCCCATCATCCATTCGGGCTAGTCAAAGTTGCCTATAGAGCTTAAAAAACGTAAGACAATGGTCTAATAAAATGTTATAAACATACTCAGCCAACGTATCACACTTAATATGATTTCGTACATTGAAACTGTGCTAAGCTGAATAAAATATTACGTAAGTCATGTATGGAAGTAATAAATACATGAGTCGACACCTCCGGACAGTGGAGAGATAAAAAGGGACAAGAATGACTCAGATGAATCTGTTGTACAGAGCTTGTATGGATTATCTGCCAGATTAAAATTCAGTAAGATCTATTAATGTAACTCGCTGTACACAGAACTATATTAAAGTAAAAGAAATAAATGGTCAACACTTAGACCTTGTTTCCATAGTCTCACTAATCAGACTTACTACTAATCAAGGCTTATTTTGTCTTTTGCTCAGTGGTCTTGTGAGAAATACATCTGTTTAGTGAATAAAAGAAATACTTACTGCAGAAGTGGAACAAGAATTCCCTGATCCAAAACATGATCTCGACATTCGGGAGAATCTCCTGCTATGTTCCCGAGGGCCCACACCGCTTGTTCCTGGACATCTTCGTATTCAGACCCAAGAAGAAGAACAAAAATGGGAACAGCTCCCGCTTCGATTACAATCCTAGTTTGAACTGATGTGCCTGAAGCAATATTCGTCAACGCCCATGCAGCTTCGAACTGGAAAATAAAATAAAATAAAATCGCTGAAACAATTAAAAAATGATTGTTTTGGGCAAAATGAAATTAAAAGAAAAAGGGAAGAAAGTATCAGAACTGAAAACTACAAAGGAGAGACGCTATTAGAAGACTTCTCTGTGATCTGGTTGATATGCGCATACGAATACAAAATTGATTATTCGGGAAATCAACAGAGCAACTAAAAATGTTAAAGTATAAAATAACTTGCTGATTTCTTGATTAGTTGAAACTTTAGATTTCTTATCTTTTGATCCATTTCAATAACTAATGACTTCCGCCTGGCTCGATTCCGTAAGTTGTTAAGTGTTCAAAATCCACAAATCTCCATGCTCCAACCGACACTCGAACCCATTACTTTGGAAACGCTGGTCCGAGAGTGCAGAGCCACCGCACTCAGTCTCCTTTTACTCAAGTCATCACTTTCATATCATTGTTCTTAAGGCTCCTCGTCAGTCCCTCCCCCATTTTTTTTTAAACAATTTTCAAAATATTTCAAACTCTAATAGCATTATCAAAATTTTAAGAAGATAGCTCTCTATTACTTACAAATTACTATGAAATACAAAGGACAGCGACCTCGAAATCTTGTCCATTGATGAGTGATACGTTATCAAACATTATGATGTCATATGTCATTATTTAATTAACAGCGTATCATTCATTAATGGGCAAGATCTCGAGATCGTTGTCCATTGTATTTCAGAGTAATTTGTAAAGTACTAGTAATCTTCTTATGCTATTAGATTTTGAAAAATGTTAAAGAAGTTGGGGAGGGAGTGACGAGGAGTCTTAGGAATAGTATTCACTTGAAGACTTTCGTCCTAAGACAAAAGTCTGCCCCAGACGTCCGTCGTGCGACATACGTCTGTCACGACTAAAGTTTAGCGTCCACACTTCAGTCTGGTTTTGGTGTAAGATCATGACGGAAGCAGTGGCTTTCGCGGGTGTTTGTGCCAGCTATTGGGTTATCCAGTCTAACAGGAAATATAAGCGCAAACGATATTGGATACGCGAGTTATTTAAAAGGGGTAACCAACACTCAGAGAACTTCTTGGGGTAACTTAAATTGGAGGATGATGTTGGGTTCACGAGCATAAATTGGAGAGATAAGCAAGCGTAATATACAGGGTCGGATTAAGGATTATCTGAGGAGGGGTTCATGAACCTTGCATAGAGCTTTTCGCTGTAATGGACTTAAATGACCACTATACATACTTTCTGAGTGAGGGAGTAAATCTTAAAAAATGTACGATACCTTTTATTTTGAAGAATGAATGTGAACTTTCACCAATATCCACTATGAACACAAAAGACTAAGTACAGAAGTGGTACATAAACAAAGGCACACCTTGTCTTCTAGGCGGGAAGGCTGATTTCTTTGCAAATCATACAGGTTAACGCGCTCGCTTTCTGTGTGTGTGGTCACGGGTTCAATTTCTGTCTGGGTGTCTTTAATGGAGTGGTTTGGAGCATACTTCACCAAAAAACTGTAGGTTCCGCCCTTAGATAACCACCTAGTTTAGAATGTCAATAACAATTAAATCAATCAAGACGAGCATCAAAATGTTGCTACGTACGTTAGAACGTTGTTAGAACGCTATATGAAAATATATGTTTAAGAAAGTAGTCTTATAGCACTAATT
>JAGDQP010062673.1:0-11841 GCA_022664845.1 Lepisma saccharinum
AATTGAATTAACGCATTACAGAAGACTTCCTGTGTATCTATAGAACTCTTTGATAATTTATCAAAAGTCGATATACTTTTTCCAGAGTAAATTATGTACGTATTGTTTAACACATATGTTACTACGTGTGTCAAAATTTTAAAGTAATTAATATTTCTTTTACTAAAATAAATATTACAACAAAGGATGTTCTTTGATTTTACTTATATGCTACTTTTTAAGTAGTTAAATTGATACTTAAATGTTTAAGCCATCTCAAGTGCAATGTGTTGACGTTATACGTTGAGAGAAATCTAACGTTATATTCTCCTCTACTTCAAGTTAGTGCACGTGGGATAACTTTTAGCTAAATTTATTCGCGTTTTTCTTATTTACATTCTTTATTAAACCATATCTTTACGAACAGTAATTATTTCATAATAAACTACAGTGGCCTTGAACGTCAGGAGTCAAATCGTCATTTACAACCAGATATTAGTTGATTTAAGGTTTTAGTTCGGAATGTGTACGTGGTTTGTTGACAGTTAATATGAATACATATTTCCTTGTTCGATGCTCGGCTCTGGTATCCTTGTCGCTCCGTTGAGCTTGTTTTCCTCTCATGTTGTTGATACTAGGTAGTTTATTGACTTTGAGGTAGTGGTTTTACCAGGACAAATGGAGTGAGTGTGCACCAGGTAGGTTCCAAATGCACATGTGTGATTTCATGATATTTAGGGAATAGGTGAAGTCTTAGTTAATTGTGTGGTTCACGTAATGACTTATTCTTTCTGGTGAGATGTGACGAATGTCACTGGAGGAAAGCTTAGACAACGGCTCTACTGTAGTTTCGGGTTCGTTCTCTCGGCGGGATGAGTATGTCAATTCTCAGTTTTAACGCTTTTGTTTTCTTTACGCAAGGCATGGAAGTCATTCTGATTTACGATGGTTTTTGCTTGCGTATTTTATAACTGCTAGGAGTGCCTACGATAAACTTTAGTTTATGGACTCCATCTCTGAACACTGCTTTTCAATGTTATAGCTACTCCGTCAAGTTTTTCTTTTTCTGTTAGTGTATCTTTAAGATGTTTCTCGTCTGGCGGGTTGGTGTGTGAGCTTCACCCCCCTCTTTTCTTTGCCTTCGTAGTTTCTGTTTCTTCGTCGTTTCTTTGTCGTTCGTATGTTGTGAATGAAGTTTTGATATATGAATACCTTTTATTTTAATAATCGCACGTTAAGTTCTCTTTATACTAGCACTTTGATGTCCTATCTCTTTCGTTCAGCGTTTTCTACTGGTACCCCGACAGGTACAGTAGTTGAAGTGACTTTCGCAAGGGTAAGCAGTGGGCCATGTCCATGGCTGGTGAATCTGTTCTTAGCTTTTGAGTGACCTTGACGCTTCGAGGTATAGCTATCCAGGTCCAAGTCCATGTGTCATGTTCTATTAGCTCCTTATGAGTTTCTCACTGACTTACTGTGTGTTTTCCACGCTTTTAATATTTTCATTTTCCCTCTTTGGGAGAAACCTGGTTTATTTTGTTTCATCCTGCTATTTCCGTGCGGCAGGATAGGCACTTCGGCTGCCTCGTGTGTGTAAGGAGGGTTTCACCGTCAACCCCAGCGACAGAGGTGAGTGGTTTACCATTGAGACACCGCGGCCTTGGGAATCCGAAATGTCGGAATTTCGGAATTCCGGATAGTCAGAATTTCAGAAAATTTCGGAATCCAAGTAATTCCGAATTCCAGAATTGACTTGAACTTCCGAACACCCTACCATCAACAGTTCAGAGTCGCCACGTATAGGTCCGTTCGAGTTGCAGTATCGTTTTCCTGGCAGTCTACAGTCCAAACCCGGGCATTTTGACCCTCTGACTTCGTGCAGTACTTACCGCTGCCGTTGCCAGCTGCATTCCATCCTTCGGCAATGAGTGCCCCCGAGGCTGTTTCCTTACTTTACCATCATGTGATAAGAAAGGATGGGTGTAGACATTGACTCACTACGCTGTCTTCTAATGCGGGTTGGTGAACAGCTCATCAATGTTCGTTCGCCAACTTCCGTCAAACAGTTGCTTGAACTTGTTGATTGGACATTAGGCGTCTATCCCGATCGGTTCTCTTAAGCCTTAGCAGGATAAATTAAGGGGTTTGCTCCCAGTTACTGGCAGAATCCTTTTGTGGCGACAGTCCCGGTTTTCCGGCCTAAGAAGAAATATAAAGTGTTTCTTTTTCAATAATATGGAATTATATTTTAGTAATTTTTTGAATTAAATACAAATGCATGTTCTGTAAAAATACATGTACTAGAAAGTTAACATCTGAAGAGAATCCAATCCTGCAAAAAATATGGCAGCCGGTCACATGAATAGACTATCTGCAACTTACCTAGAATGTGTTTTCCTGAGGGAGAAAGCAATTTTGGATTTTAATTTGATTTATTTATGGCATTTAGGCAACTTTCGCTAAGTCCGAGATAGAACAGAGGAGAAGATTTTGTAAAGATGTCAGCCAGGCCTAGTTACAAGATTCCATCTCGGTGTCTACCTGGTGTGACTGAGGAAAGATCCTGAGAAAACCTCAGCTAGGATCGTTCCCAGGATCTTTCGGTTCCTAAACCAAACCTGTACTAACTGGACTATGGCTGCTCGGTAGGAAGAAAGCATGTTATATTCCTTCTCCTTGTCAGTGTAGGAAGACCCTCTTGATTATGTGCTAAAATCAAGGATGAGAAAGAGTTTAATATAAAATGGATTATAAAATAATCAACATGACTCTTCTAACTAAAAAAAAAAAAAAAAATGATTTTAGTTTACATATTAAAAGAGAACTACACGCACACTAAATGTAATGATAATAATACTCACTCACTCACGCAAAATAAACACGATATTTTTGGGACAACAGATGCTAACCTAAAGTTATGCATGTGTGTTCAGCAACCTAAATATTTAATATTATATATGAATATTTATTTTTAAACTTTATAGCTATTAGGGACCAGAATCCTTGGCCTACATTTTACCTTTCCAAACGATTTTTTGTCTTCTTTTTGTTGTTCCTCTCCCTATTAATAACAACAGTGGATGAACGATGGGATGATGTTGATCGTGTGAGACCAGGAAGAAAAAGAAGAAGAAGAAGAAGAAAGGAGGCGGATTCTTGATACAACAGAAAGATTACCGAAGAACAATCAAGTAGGCAGAACGCCCAACAGACAGGCGATTGATGCGTTTTCACCACAAGGCAATTAAAGGAGGTGGAAGGTATAATTTTCCATCACGCACTGCCCAAATAACAACCAGATTGTCCGGTTATAAAACAACTACAAAGAGAATATAATATGTAGGATTCCTCATTGGGCAAACATGTAAGTATGGCAAGCATTAGATAATACCGGACTTAGATTTATTTCTATACAATCCTAGGAATGAGTATTGGAACAAAGTGAAGTATTACAAGAGACAATAAAATTGGAGAAGGGGGGGACAAAGTAGAACAGATCCAGTTTTAATTATTAAGGAAGTATTGTAAAGGAGGCTATACACTACGAGGGGGTATCAATAAGTTTTGTCCCTGACTATGAAGGAGTTGAACTTGGTTCCTGGGTCTTCTCTCTATAGCCTCCCTGTAAAACCTCAGATTTCACCCAGGAAGAACCATGCCTTCCTCACCTTCGGTCCTTCATTTTGGGGAAGAGGACAGAGCCTCAAGGTGCCAGACCAGGAGAACAAGGGAGGTATGGCAGCCGCATGTAACTAAGCTTCCTAACAAGTACAACTGTTGTCTCTGCTTTATGAGCGGCAGCATTGGCAGCCAAGGGAAGCACACCCTTCATGAATTTGCTCCTGTGTTTCTTCTTCAATTTCTCTTGTAGTCTTCTAATAGGTACCGATCATAGTTCCCAATAACATAGTGCCCAGATTTCAGGCAATCTGTCAGGATAATACCTATCGAAATTCCAAAACACAGAGAACCATTCGGCCTGAGCCAAAGTTGCCAAAAGGGCCTTAGAAATTAAATTCAAAAACAGAGAATCTTCTTCTTTTTGCAGAGGGTTACACCTTCGCCTTTTCAACGGGCGTGACCTAAGCTGCTTCCATTACATGCTCATGGCCTTCGTTTCAGGAATCAGGATCATAGAACTGGAGTCGTGATTCGTAAATCGTCACCATTTTTTTAAAGTAATACAGTATATCACTGTTCTCCTGGAATATTGCCCAAAGTGGTGCATGAAATGAAGTCAGCAAACAGCAAATTCACCTTGCTGACGCTTTATACAGGCTAAGATATTCATGAAGAATTGTTAAAACGGAACCAGAACGTTCAACCATTACAGCATGAATAGTGATAGTTTTGTCAAAGAACACTATGCACCGCACTTTTTCAATTATCTCAACATCAATAGCTGAGAAGGGTCTTCCTTCTTATGGCTCAACCTCAATAGTTGTATGCCTACACTTGAATCGTCTTTGTACGTCTCCATACTGCTATTAGCTGAACAATTGATCCCATAGACAGTCTTCATTTTTATCATAAATATAGGTAGTAGTTTTACATCTAGGTGCAAGAACTTGATCATACTTCGGTATTTCACTAGGATGTATTTCCATGAGTTCACATGTCCTTCCTCTGCATCAAACAGACCTGTAAGATAAATACATGTATGAGTACATATACGTATTCTACACATGTGCTTCGGGAATGTACCTTGTTATTCGGAAGGGTGCGGATCTTTTAATCTTACCACGCTCTATCCCTTCATTGCTCACCAATGCAATTCAAGAATAAATTATCTTATTTCCGGCAGTGGCTAGTACAAAAGCTTCAATACAGTCAAATTTTCACATGAATGTAAACAGGGAGTGCGAAAACTAATTTCGTGATTTGCTAACACAAATATAATTTTATTTGGACCACCATACGATAGTGTTTTGAGCATATTCATAAAGCACCGATATTTAAGTTGTAGTTTAAATGTTGTCCACAAGATACAAGCACTGATAGACCAGGCGACGATGTTATGGAGTCATTTGTCTTCACAAGGAGATTAATTATAAGTGTTGCACACCTGGACATGGTAGAAAGCTTTGCGTTCCCTCTTACCGAAAATTTAGCATTAGTATTTATTTCTTTGTATCGAAGCATCTCCATATACATAAACATACATACATACGAGCTATTTAAATTTGTAAATTGTCCCTTCCCTCTTTTATATCGGATATCGTTCTTCATCTGTGTCAAAGCCTCTCTTCGTTTTTTGAGTGTTGCTTTTAACTGTCTAGCAATTAGCACCAGTTCGTTTTCGTCTGCGCAGTGTAAGATTTTGTCCACTGCGTTCTTGCTTGTCCTGTATTTCGTGATGACCACTTCTTCCCTTATGTCTGTATATCGTACACAATCAAACAAAATGTGACCTTCGTCTTCCTACCCCTTGCAGAAGATACATATCCTATTCCCGTCTTTATCTTTCTTTCCATCCTATTTCCACGAACCCATTCGCAAGATTGATATGGCCCTTCTATTTTCCTTTGTTAACTCTACATACTTCTCTCATCCTGGTTGTTTTTTAACGTTAGCTAGTTTGCATACCGATGGTTTACCTCTACATTCGGTTAGAAGCTTCCTGAAAGCCTCATCTACTACTTACCGAAAATGTAAATGGTCTTATTTTCTAACAGCACGGAGCCTCTCCACAATTCAAGTGATTGTGTGAACTGTGCTGAACAAGTGTTTTCTTGTAGGAGATGCTCATTTCCAAACGGGACCTTGTTCAAACGCCATAAATATTGTTAAATTGAGAAAAGCATTTCTAATACACTTCTGATTTTTCAAAGCTAGGGCAAATGAGAAGCAATGAATATCTTACAAGTATTAGTTTACCAATAGTTTATCTTCATGCAAAAGGATATTGGAAAAGATAAAAATATATACAAGTTTTACTGTTAATTATAATTCTGTCCGTTAATTTCTTACGATAATTAAATGATTTTGGAGATGGTTTTGAATTTCAAAATCTTACTGATGTATTAGAAATTGATAAAAATGAACTAAAAAATGCTAATATTTCAATTTCAAATTTTTGGGACAAGGACCCGCTTGGAAATGGACGCCTCAATTGCTTTGATTACCATGTATTTTCGATTTCATTCGAATGGATTTTCTTTTTTTTTGAGGACTGCGTAAAGATATTGTATATAAAAGAAAAAGCAAATCAAGTCGCTTGTGCGTCTGCGCCACAGAATAATATAAATAATTCCTGTATATATGCTCACTAAAGTGTAAATGAGACGGAATTCATTTTTGATATCTGTAGGGCTGTAATTGACGCACACCTTATGTTGCATAAAATATATACTTATACGTTCAATCTGTACTTTTTGTAATTAAACTCCTCCGATGTTTCGGGACCGATGATTACCAATTTTTGGTCAGTGATAGTGATGGCGGAAAAGAACGTTTATAGAGTAAGAAATTAACGAAAAGTTGTATGGTTTCCTTGATAACCGTACTCAAAGAAAAACGGATTTTCACGAATTACGCAAGAACGGCTGGACCTATTACATCCAAACTCCGTATTCTGCTAGAGTGAAAAATCCTCCATGTTTTACCGCAACACAATTTTTACATTATTACCGTTTCCATGGGAACGAGACTCAATTACTAAAACTTACATTCGCAGCCTATGTCTGAACGTTTAGACTAATTTGCTTCAAACTTGGCATGACGGCATGACAAACTTGGCATGGCTTGAGTCTTAAGAACTCAAGCCTTAAGACTTGAACCTCATCAGAATGTCAAACTATTTGTCTTTTCCATGGTAACGAGAATGATTCATTAAATACATATTCCATTATTAAGTAGGAATTAATAAGCCCATTGCAGCCAAACTTCACAAAACGATGTAAGCAAGTCCCGTTAAGGCTTTAACCATATTAGAATGTTAAATGGTATATTGTTTCCACAGTAACGATATTCTCTCTCAACACAGAAATTAAGGAATATATACACTGAATATCTGCTGTTCTAATTGATCTATCGGCGAAGCCCGCGATTCCAATCGAAGTACCTATAAAATTTCACGTGATACACAACTCTGCGGCCTTTTTCTGATATCCGTTAAAAACGATATAATATGAGGTAACAAGTGTATGTATAATTGTTTGTATGTGTATGTTTGTGTATTTAATTTCCCATATTAATTATACAGTGGACAGTAGTCAGGGCGACAAGTGAAGTACATGCATATGCTATGACGCGGTATTAGGCCACGATACTGGACGGACAAACAAATATGACGTCAGTGGCATTCTAATTGACCTATCGGCATGGAATAAATTATAATCTTCTAAGCATGGCAGGCGAAGCCTGCAAGTCCAATCAAACTATCGATGACGTATCACGTGATACAGCTTGCCGCAACCATTTTGGCATATAATTAGATTTTAATATCTTCCGTTTTATTACGTGTTTCGAGCTGATATAAATGGCTAGCTGAGAATGGCACATGTAATCTGAAATTGCAATCACGAAAGTGGTAGGATGTGAAGTCACACAAATTCCAACCACCAACTTTAACATTACGCATCTACTTCTTCTTTCTCTCCGTCTTTTCCCATCTACATGGGGTCGACGTTTCTGATGAGTCTTCTCCACAAAGCCCTGTCCTGAACTTCTTCCCTGACATACCATTTTCCCCGAGATCATTCTTAACCCTATCCATCAATTTCCTCCTTGACCTCCCTCTACCTCTCTTGCCCTCCACTTCCATTGCCATCACTCTTCTGACTACATAGTCATTTGTTCTCCTCATTACATGTTCATACCACTGCAGTCTTCTTTATTGTATCTTCTTAGATATCTCTACAACTTTGGTTGTACCCCTTACTCTCACATTTCTTACTCTGTCTCTTCTTGTTATCCCACACATCCAGCGTAGCATTCGCATTTCGATGACATCTAATCTATTTTCTTGTGCTTTCTTTATTGGCCATGTTTCTGCTCCGTATATCATTGCTGGTCTAACCACTGTTTTGGAAATCATTCCTTTATTCTTCACCGTGATTCTGCGGTCGCAGAGAACGCCACTTATTTTCTTCCAATTTCGCCATCCCTCTTGCATTCTGTGTGTTATTTCCGAGTCCAAATCACCATTCTCAGTAACAGTTGAGCCTAAATATTTAAAACTTTTCACTATATTCAATCGTTCTTCTTTCAACATCACATCTCCATTTCCTTCTCCGTTAAACTCAACTCAGTTTTTTTCTACTAATCTTTAGGCCTCTTAACTTTAACATTACGCATAACGTATGTAATTCCCATATAAATAACAGGAGAAGTAGCATAGGCATGTTTTTGTCATTTAGAGATGAGGTAGATGAAAAATAACTTCGTATTCATGTTTCGCATGTCGAGATCGAGAATAAACAGGTTGTGCCAGACGGTCAAACAAACCTTTCGCCCCAAGGTACCATTTTCATTTCTTTGGCTCAGAATGGGACCGCTTAATTAATATCTATCTCAGAATATAAAAAATATATGACGTCACTTAGTTACGGGGGCCATTTTCAAAAATCTCTAGATTGTTATATATCGCGTTCTAAATGTGGTATTAAGATGAAATTGTATCTGAAAGTAGAAAGTCCAATCAGAATAGCAAAAATATGTGATATCACAAGTACAAACCGTCATCTTGAGAAATAATAAAATTTTAATATCTTGCATTGCAGTGGTCGTATCGACAATGTTCGATATGAAATAAAAACAAGTATAGCTCAGAATGGCATCAGAAAGCTTATAGACACATGCTAATAAGGATAACATGTGAGTCACATACTTTCTGGCAGCCATCTTGAAAATATTTATATTAAGAATATTTCAAAATCTAGTGGTCGTCCATGTCTTGCTCATACTTGCATTCGAAAGAAGAAATTCCAGTTAGAGTGGGAAGTGTGACGTCACACTTGTTTCCACTCTAACACGTTCCCAAGATGGCAACGTGTACATTTCCCAAGGTACACGTTGCCATCTTGGGAAATGATTAAATTTCAATATTTGAGACTAATGAGCGAACAAACGTCTAAGCGACATTTACAAATAATTTAAAATCACGAGTACATTTTTATATATAATAAGAAAAGTATGTTGCATAAAATATTCCTATTTTGCACGAAGTCATGTTAGACTAAAGTCCGCTGTTGAGCAAAGTATGAATATCTTATGCCACATATTTTTCCTGTTATATATAAAAATGTACTCGTGTTTTTTTATTTGAAAATGTCACTTAGACATTCGTTCGCGCATAAGCCTAATTTTGCATTCCAATAGGGGTATAGAAGTGAAGTAAACAATTTGTAGTTCAGGTAGTCAAACATCACGTGAATCGTGATTGAGGAAACGTAAGGCATCTTGTGGACATTACCCACTGTTCCCTGCCTCGGAAATGTATTTCAACCCAAGTAACTTCCTTCTTGGATGTAAACTACTCTCATTAAAATTAATTTGTGTCTGCGACGACATTCTTACTTGGAGCAAAATAATATGTTTCGCACTATAAATGTCTACTCGCTCAACTGAATTTTGTAGACATCGCCAAAGATGAATGCTTGTTTCAAAATGTCATAAAATAAGTTTTGTTGAAGCTCGCCGTTATTTTTCGGACACCCTGTATTTTGCGTTCCCGAGAACATTGGTTGACTGTTATCCTCTCTTCTGTACAGTATATATTTACAATACTGTTTCTTGGCAGGTTCTGATCCTAAATGCGTAGTCAATCTGTTACTGTTCCCAATTTGAATTTAAAAAAAACAAAAACATACCAGGCTGGCAATTCTAGTTCATTTGCGACATTCTAGTTAAATCCTATGAATAGTGTTTATAGTCGTCGCAAGGACTTCAAAATTTAACATTAATAACTGAAGAGGATTTGAAGTTACGTGGGTTCGTAAGAAAACGTTTCCATAGTTTGTGCTCGTGATTCTTCCATTTTTTATTATTATTTCATAACTTAGCCACTTATAAGTAACCACCATCCATGAACACTTTCAAAAAGGTCATGCCTGAAATCAACTTGTAGATATTCTAAACATAACACTTGGTAAGTATTCTATGAAAGGTTACTCAAATATATCCTATCCATTTATACAACCAACAATACGTCAATGTCGTTTCGGTTGCCTATGAGCATGGGGGTTATTGCTCTTTCATTATTTTATGTAAGAATCAGTACTAAAATCTCTTTCTGTGATACAGGAAGTAACAAAGCAAAATTGATTGACATATTTTTATTTTTACAGGAAGTCAAAGACGGTTTGCTTAGAATAACTATTTAGGCGAGCTCTCCAGGTGCTTCATAAATCATAATAGGTAATAATGGCAGGTTCCTCTGAGCAAAACGAACCTCTGCATTCAGTTCAGTCTTGCACTTTTCCTTCCTTCCATTCTCTTGGACCATATCTTAAACTGCACTCCTTCAATATGCAATTGCTGCATAATCAATGTCATAACCAGTTACTTTTCCTTTCCTTTACTGTCTCCAGCATTGCTTTTCTCCCGTCTACCCTCTCCAGTACTTTCTCATTACGTAATAATTGTACCAAACTGACTTTTCCGTTTCTAATCCAGATCCTCATTTTCAAAACAATTCATCACTCATTCGTAAAATCCCCGTTATCACTTCATAACACAATACTCGATATAGAACAATTAATCAATCAGTTTCCTTCGGCAGTGCAGAAAAAAAGGCAACCTTTTCTTCCTCTATGAATACTTCTTTCGCCATCCTATTCTCGCTTCTGCTTCACCCTCACAATTTGATTAAGTGAGCTTCTGAAGTGTTCTGTGCCTCCATGTTTATATTATTATTATGCTTCCATTTAGTAGTGTTAATAGAATTAGTTTTATTGTGTTAGTTTCTGATTTTATTATAGTTCATCATCAATTCATCATCATCATTCGTGTTTTTGTTTTTTTTTCTAAAGCAGAAGGTTCTTCAAAACAAATTCACCTCTCTCTCCCTCTCTTTCTCTCTCTCTCATTGAAACCAAAGATAAAGAATCACAGCTGTCTCACAACAAATTTCGGAATAAATGTAGGCCTTTTTCTATCATTTTAAATTCGAACTCTGCTTTTCTTTTTGTTAATTAAGAAAACATTAACAAAGATTGTTATATCTGTGAAAAAGTTTCTTGTAAATAACGCTTTAGCGTTTCTCAACTAATTAAGCGACTGCTAAATGTTTATTTCGTTACATTCTTTTTGTGTAATTATTATACTTAATTATTTTTCAGAAGAAAACACACGAAGCACCAAGCTAATCTCCACCACAAGTAACGCAATGGTCTACAACTTTATAGGATAGATTAAGGGAGGTGGAAAAATCATTTTAGTACTGGGAATGCCTTTTTTGCATTGAGGAGATGAGAATGGATTCTACTCCGAAACTCTCAATTGCAGAACCAGAGCTCATGATTTTTGAAGTGTTGTATTGAAACACATAATACTCAATAAATAATCAAGGGCTAGGCAGAACAAGAAAGCAGACAGGGGACAAATGGTGCCCTGTTGCCCAAAGGGAAAGATCCAAAATATTAACAAATAAGCTCACCTACCCGCGAGGAAAAGATCTTTCAAAGCCACAGAAGAGGACATAACGATAGTATATAATATTCATAAAACCGTGTTTGGAGAGAAGTCAAGGCCGGTACCTACCCATCGATGCGTTGCTTCAATAGATCAGACCGTACGTAAACTTCTTATACACTAAAGGAAGTGCCAGAACGGAGAAAAGTTGGCGAAAGCACAAGGCTGAAAACTCTAGAGTCAGACAAAGGAGGGGTGGGGTGGGGGCTTCGGCGAGATTTCCATGCA
>JAGDQP010062674.1:0-11841 GCA_022664845.1 Lepisma saccharinum
ACACAAAATAAAAATTTCTTATTTCAAAATATCACTTCCGCTTTTCTTCATTTTATCTATTTACTTTCAGGTCCTACGGTTACATACTTTTATTGCAAAACCATTACTTCTTACTGTGTAATTATTTCTTTCTGAGGGTACAAGTCGTAGCCACCGATTTGAGCAATTCGGTAGTTAGAGCACGCGGAGAGGTTTAACCACGTGCTCTATTTCTTAAAGTGATAGTTTAATCACCTCCGAAATGGAGCATGTTTTTTTTTTTTATCACGGTGATATAAAAGTACCAGTGCGTGTGTTGTCATATAGAAGTATGTGTTTCATTTCCTCCGTTAAAAAATCACCCAGAAGAAGTTGCCAGTGCGCGCCTAGACTAACCAAGCGCTATTAAATGATTGTGTTGTGGCGCTTGAAAATCCGCATCTGAGATTCCAAGTTGTTACCACCGCTCATATGGCAAAAGAATCCATAGTAGCTGATGGGAAGATGGCTGTGTAAAACATTGATTAGTCTCTAGTTTTCTTCTCCATGGATACTATGAAGACGTCATCCTTTGGAGTTAAACATTCTATGATGTCTAACCTGTCTGATTAAATGAAGGTCTTACGAATACAAAGCAAATAATTATCATTCGGTACGTGTTGTTGCAGATACAGTAGGTATCTGATCTATGAATAACATTTAGAAGGAAAATATACTTGTATTAATGATGGAATTTATATTTGCGGTGTCTATTATTTGTTGTCTAATCGTATTAACGACATGATCTTCTATTGCACTTACAAAACTTCGGTAAATGCTCGCATTTTACAAAGCTTACCTCCATGCTAAATGCATGCGATAATACAATTTAATCGAGTTTTCATGTATATGAGTTTGAAGTTAGTATTATACTGATTTCTAACGCATCTAAACTAACCTAACTAGGGTGCGGATAATCTACCGGTAATATTGCATGACCTCAATTAGCTTTGGGTTTAACATTAGATGAAACAGAAAAGGGTGGATAAGCAGGGCCCCCGAATGTCCCGCCCTGCTGAGTGACCTCTCTCCAACTTCTACCGAGGTCTCCGCATGCAGTTAGTACAGGAATACTAAAAAGCAAGGATCTGAGGTAATCTAGAGGTTTTTATCCGAAGACATTT
Organism: Lepisma saccharinum; assembly: GCA_022664845.1. Taxonomy (NCBI): domain Eukaryota; kingdom Metazoa; phylum Arthropoda; class Insecta; order Zygentoma; family Lepismatidae; genus Lepisma; species Lepisma saccharinum. Next base: position 1,143 of record JAGDQP010062674.1, read on the forward strand.
ACCACTAAATCGGGAATAGTGAAAGAAAATGAAAAAATACAATAGGAAGGAGCAAAGAGATGGCTTTTAGAGAGGGGAGAAAAACGGTGAAGCCGGAAAAAAAAACACTACATCTAAGTTACTACAAGTATAAATCGACCAGGTTGGTTGGTTTGGTATAAATCGGTAGGCATGGATTTGTTAGTTGGAAAGAAACTAACTACTATCTAGGAGAGTAAGGGAAGAGCAATGGGGGGGGGGGGGCACAAAAAAAAAACCAGTGGGAAATGTTACCCCCACAGCAGCTGATACTGGATACTTCGCCTCGCTGTCGCCTGGGTTTCCCACACACAAGGGGGGCGGGGGAAGCTTCTTCTGCGTGGACTCCCCTGCCGGGAATCTCGGAGTAATCTCGACAAGGATGGGAGGGTTGTTGGGGATCAAAGTCGTGGCAGTTGGGGTTGGGGTTTCCTGCATCTGTAGAAAAAGCTGGGGAACTTGCATGCTTTCCGCCCCGGACTGTTGCTTCCGCGGCCATCGCTGACCTGCTGCTGTTGATTCACCCACTTAATTAGGCGTGGCTGCTTCCGGCGTCTGGTACATCGCTGCGCAAGACTTCTCTTCAAGGGCCACCCACGGGTCGGGTTCCACACCGCTGCAGCTCCGATGAAGATTCAAAAGCTTCTCCTCAAGGTCTCCTATGGCTGTGATGTTTGCACGAGTGCAGAAGATCCACTCCACCCACGGCTTCCTCAGCGGCTGAGGCTCAGTCTTCCGCAACCTGCCCTATTCAACCTGGCATGACTACAACTGGCACAGTGGCACTAGGTCCTCGCTTCGCTGTCGCCGGGGCTTCCCACATACAAAATCGGGCAGCATGCATGCCACCCCAGGCGGTTGCTAACGCGGCTTCCATTGGCCAGCTTCATTATGCCTCCACTGTTGTCTGCACTCGTCGAAGGTCCCATTCGCTCTATGAGCGCATTTCAGGTCTTATAAGTACACTAGCAAAAATTCTTTCTAGAACGCCTATCACACTACGCGCCGACATCCTCTGATTGGCACACTCGCCAAACCTCGTTCTGTGTGATTTCTTCCTTTGGGAAAACCCACAGACAAGGGATGAACTCAAAGGTGCTGTCCGTCATGCAATCGCAGAATGAGATTAAGATAAAATTGATTTTAGGGCCCCCGGATAGTCCTACCCTGAGGGTGATTGCTCTCCAACTACTACTAGCGATCTCCGCATGCATTCATGCAACTAAACTATCTGTCGTAAGTGTGGATGTTACGGTTTCTATCTTACGAAGATATTTACCGTGTAAAGCATAGGAAGCGTTTTCTGGAAAGAAGGTAAAAAACAAGAACATACAGTACTGTATATTCTGTAAAAGCCCATGCACCGGTTCTAACTACTGTTAAATTTTCACGTTACCTGGTGAAACCACGCATACTTAAATGGTGGAAAAAACTCAGGTAAGAAATCTGTAATGACTCTAATCTGATTGTACATCCAATTTAGCAGTGTTCTGTATCGTGCATAACACACACACCTTCACACCTCACTCGCGCATGTATACATACAGGGCAAAGTCGTCAGTTGATGCATCTGAAAAGAAACTGAGAAGGGTATTTGATTAATGCAATGTGGCTACTTGTATTACAATATAAAACATTTTCCACTGTTTGTCCTATCCCACCTTTGTATATATTTATTTATATTCTTTCTGACACATACAACCATTCTTGTACTGACATTCAACATTTGTTTACTAAAGTATAATATGTTAAGTTATAAAAATATAATTCCTTTATTTCCCAAAGGAAAATTTAATACAAGTAATTGGGCTGCATTACACGTATTTTAACTGTAAATTATTGAGATTATTCCATAGGCCCATATGATTTAGTTTCACCAAGTATATATAAGTGTGTTGTATGTGTTATTGTTATTTAGGTACATCAGGATATAAAGTGTGAAGTGGACTTCTGTGCTTGTAAGGGTGGTTAACACGATATGTGCCTAGTTCCGTGATGAGTTCCTTTTCCGCTGTTATCACATTCTCATAGAAGGTCGCTGGTAAGTCCTTAATGTGATTGAGAATGGTGTCGGTGATGAGACTGTTGTGCAAGTCTATCATCCGAGTGTGCCGCGGACGTTTTGTGACTGATTTGAGTATCCGGTTTTCAAAGATCTCTGTTTTCTTTAAGTGGGCATTCGCGGCGAATGCCCATGCAGGCGCTGCATAGGTGAGAATCGGTCTTATTAACATTTTGTGTAGGATGACCTTGCTCTGAAAGTGTAAACGTTCAGAGACAAGGAGATTCTTCAGCTGTGCAAGTCTGTCGCTTGCCTTTCCGATTTGTGTCCTTATGTGTTTACTGAGAAGTAACATGTGATCGAAGTTCACTCCGAGATATTTTACTTCTCACTTTCACGGAAAATCCGTTTTATTTAGTTTATTATCAGGTATTATAGTTGAGTGGGCTTTTTTTTATGATTACCGCGACAAATTTGGTGACATTAACTTGTATCTTCCATTTGGTAAACCAGTCTTATGTTAGAGGGAATTCATGTGGCGTTGGATATATGTTGCTGTTTGTTTCTGTCATATCGAGGAGGCATATAGAACAGTGACATCAATGTACTAGGCTATGTTGGTATGTGGGTGTTTTGGAATATCATATACTGAGAAAAGGAATGGGCCAAGGAGAGATCCCTGGGGCATCCTTCCTTTGATTTGTCTCGTTAATGATTTTTGATCTTCTACTTGAACAAATAAGTTTTTGTTGTTGAGATAAATGTTTAATAAGAGTACGAATATGTCCGGAACTTGGTATTGAATGACTTTGTGTATTAACCCAGTGTGCCACACTCTGTCAAATGCCTCCTCGATGCCCAAAACACTGCCCCTACTGAACGATTTTTATTTAAAAATATATCTTACATATTCCGCGATCCGAACTAGTTGGTTCGATGTATACTACAGTCACGGAAGTAAGTACTGAGGAGTTGAACAAAAAGTAGCATTTAGTTTTTTATTTAAATAATATTTATAGGCCAGATAGGCAGTTATGATTAAGCCGTGACATGTCTGAGGAACGATATACGGCAGGCTTAGCCTATAGGGTGTCTATCTAGTCCATAAATATATGTTTAATAGAAACTAAACGCTAGACTATATAGTTGCTAGACTACCACAGTACTTACTTCCGTGACTGGGCTATGTTTGCTACGAAAACCGAATTGTTCGTTTAGTAATATTAAGTTATCTGACATTAATTTCTGTAGCCTATTTAGAATGACTCTTTCGGTTATTTTACCGTACGGGTTGAGCAGGTTAATCGCTCTGTAATTTTGTGGTATATTTTTATTTTTATTAGTTTTCAGTATGTTGATAACTTTCGCAAGATTTTAAAACTGCGGCAAGTAAAACAGTTTAAATATACTATTTATTACATTGGTTCATATACGAATAACCTCGTCCAGAAGGTGCTTAAGAACTATGTTTTTCTGTCCCCTCTGGTCGAGGCGACTTTCGCGTTTTCAATTTTTTTAAATGATTTTCAAAATTTCCTGCTATTTCACGCTGTAAAGTCTGGCCGTGGGAACCTAATTCAGAACCTCCTGCATCTTGCATAGTTACTTCAAGAGCTCTGTTTGTAGTGTACTGATTTAGTTAAAAAGAAATTTTCGAAGAATCAGCAAATACTTTTGCATTCTCTTGAGAAGTATACACCTTAGCCACTTGGTGCATAGGACTTGGTCCGGTTCTTAGTCAGTTACTCATAAAAGAATAATGCCGTTACACCTTTTGTGGAAAGTTCCATCTCGTCACCCACACGGGTCATTCACACACTCCACACCACTACAGTACAAACATGTTTATCATCATGTTTCAACCTTGTCCGTCAGAAGGTAATGACGCGACATCCTCATGATCATGGAAAACTGAAATAAATGCCAATACTTTCTCTACAATCCGATACGTATTTTCTCTGCAAACCTACAACTCCTTTCCAAAATCTTTTCAAAAAGAAAGTATGTTTTGATAGGTAAACTGTAAAACACAAGGTAAGTCTAGTTGAGTTCGAGCTGGATATATTATATCGATAGTAATACGACAGAAAAAAACAAAAGTAGAAATTAGTTGACATATCACTAAATTGAAACAATACTATTTTATCCTAAGAAATAGGTAATTTGTTTTTAAAATGTAAACAATAGATTTTTAACTATTGGAGCATTACAAGTTAGTTTCATCTGATTTTGTATAAATTTGAAACATCTATATTTAATAATTCCTTATATTGAAATTATATCTCAATTCAGTATTTTTCTTGCATCTAGGCTACTCTAGTTTCCTCGAACCTCTTCTAAAAGGTGAAGAAGACATGATTGTTGAAGAACTTTTAAGAAGTTTTCAACCAGAACGTCCAGAGGACACTGCAGACATTGAAGAAGACAAAGTTCAAGAAAAAGGTAAAAATATCGGGAAATGAAGAACGTGCAAATTATTGTGTTATTTTTTACAGAGACTTTATGACTTTAAACGGATAGCCCTTGCAGGAATTTTGTAATCATTGCGGCGAAAGTATAATATAACTACGGTTCTGACATTCTGTCAATTTATTCGACACCTACTTCCAACCTTTATATCTTCATGTTTATATTTAAGAATTTACCCTTTACCTAAAATAAGTGGCAAATTTTAATACAGCTAGTTGCTTATTTCATTGAAAAATTCCGTAAAAGAACAAAGATTCAACAACAAAACTGCTTGTATGTAATATGTGACGTAGAATATTCATTCACATGAAGCTCCAACATCTATACGGTAGGTCACCTCCACATGTTCAGTTCAGTTATGTTCAGTTTACCACTCTTTGCTGGTAAGAACTTAAATAGCATCAAGGTTTTGGAGTAACGAGAAATAAATATATCATTCTATAGTAATTGGACACCTCGTGATGGACGAAAGGTTGAAGCGCTCGCTTTCTATGCGCGTTCTAATGGGTTCCTGTATACCGAGGGCATCTTCAGTTCACTTTTTGCTTATATGGTATCACAAATGTTTGCATGAAGAAGAAATTGCTTTAAACGTACGTCGTTATTCAAATCTGAAACTTGTTGATTATGCCAAAGCAACAAAAGCTACTTTTTTATTCTTTGTAGTTTGCATAGGAATTGTATGTCTATACAACACTTACTCTTTTTTTGAATAATATGTTTTATAGACATGTACTAAATATTAATTTTCTTTATTTTCTTCATAAATTAAATTTGAAGTAGGCCCTACTTCAAGTGTTTAATACATTTCAATCTTGATTATTTGCAAAACTGAATTGATTGAAAGTGTACAATATCTGCTAAATTGATTGAATTGAATTGAAATTATTTATGTCCTCCAGGCATCTAAGGCTCAGTCCGTTGCTAAATTGATGTTAACACTAACATATTCCCTATAATTCGCATGGAAAGTTTTATAGATTGTCATCTAATTTGTATGCTGTTATTAATTTCAGTTTCTTTGTTTTGGTAGATTTTCGGAGACACATTTGTGATAGTGAACCGTTTTTCGTTTAAACTAATACAAAGTATAGTTGATTTCAGTGACTCTAATTGTATACCACCTGTGTATAAGGTCAGTTTTCTCTTCCATATGTATATTGCAACGAACTTTACAACTATAATTTCAATGGGTTTTGTAAAAGGGTTAATTTGATCTCATCAAGAAACTTCGTGTTGAGCTGGTTAAATGTGTATACCAATAACAAAGTAAAATTGGTATTCTTCTATAAGATTCCTACCTAAGCGAGAACTTATTTTCATTGGCTGACTCTTCTTTCATGAATGTTATGTACCCCAAAACTGTCTTCTCTTACGAAAAGTAACTTGAAACTTAGTGTATATTTCAACTAGAAATTTTGAACACTTACACTGGCGATTTTACATCAACATAAGTGTAGATTCAAGAACATTAGCATAATATAACTAATCCTCTCTTTGTAAGAGCTAACCCCTACCAAAATATTCAGTAATTTACTGCAGTATTCATATTGCTCCAATGTCAACAAATACAGAAATTTCTTCATATTGTTTTATTTTTATACAAAGAAGTACAGTAACTATTAATACCATATTCATTCTTATCTCTTTAACAGAGGATGAGCCAATAGATGAGGAAGAACTAATTATTATTGAAGAACTTTTGAAATTAGGCACAACAAGAAATTGTAATGAGCGCACACTTGATAATGGTGGTGAAGAACTGCGGAATAAAGGTAAATCCATTGGTAGGTGCTTAGACATGGAATATAAGAAAACACTTTTTTTTTTTACTTTGATCTCACTTACAGATACAAGCGACTTCTCTGAAATTCTTAGTAACATTCTATCCGGAGGGTCTTATTAACATGGTAAGGTTTTTAAAAAATTATTTATTTATCTACTCGCAGGTTAACTTCAAAGAAAATAATAAAAAATTGCCTGAAAAAAAATTACTAACATTATCGTGGTGTTGGTTACATAAACTCCGCCTTTCATTTTAGAAAATAGCCAATTGCATTCAATGAGTAATGGACATATGCCCATTATCACAAACTCTAAGAAAGTTTATTTGGGCTATAAGAAATAACTATGTCTCAAATTTCTTATTGTTTGGCGCAACAGTTTCTGTGTGGCACTGATACTTTTTTTTTTATTTAAATGTGAAAAATTTAAGAATTATATGCGTTATATTATTTAAAAAAAGCACTATTTGTGTGTAGAAATACACAATTGCAAGCGAAGAAATTCACAATGTGATACTGATACATGAAGTTAGGGAAATTGAATATACGTCTCTTAAAGCGCTAATACACTGTCGAGCTTGCTGATCAGTTTCCTCGACGAGCAAGCTTGACAGTGTAATAGCAAAATATCCGTCAAGCTTGTTCAACGGCAGGCTCGGGCAAGCAAGCTGATCAGCAAAGTCGATAGTGTAATAGCTCCCTTACTTGTAGAGAAGTTGGTTTTCCTATTGAGCTATCGGTGATACTACAAACTCCTTTGCATGCTCTTAGATTTCTCAGGTTTCCACAAAGGTTTCGACTCTGCTTTTTTTTCTTCTTGATTATCGTTATTTTAATAACAAGTTATAGCACCACAGGCACCTTACGTAAGTTATAGTGATTAGGTCCCACAATGAGCACTCTTCCTGAGATGTGAATAGGTAAGTCTGTTAAGATTATAATAATTATTAGTCTGCAAGATATTGCTATGGACTCGTTAGAAACATCAATCACATTTATAAAAAAGAATGTACTTGTTATCCGGAGTAATTAAAACTCGATATATTCTGCGTAATCCTCAGTTCACAGGAATAATACACTACTACACATAAAATTATATTAGTATAGTACTGTACTCATCATTTAATCTTACAATAAAAATATGCGTTTCACAGTACAGGAGCTTTGTTTTCACAATAAAACTTTAATTTTTCAATACTGTAAAACACAGTATAGAAGTTAACATTGAAATATACCGGAAAGAATTCAGTCAGCAGAAAAGGGAAATCCGGATAAACAAGGCGCGACTTCCTATGTAAGAATTTTTTTAGAGAATAATAATAACAATTATAAGTAGAAACAAAATAAGATACATAGCAATGAGAAAATATGCATAAGTTATAGCCTAAAATAATAGATGGCATTATAATCCCATTCAATGTTTCATTTTGTTAATATCATTTGCAGTTCAATTCAACCAGACAACCATCGATACGAAGGATGAGAACGACATTTTTAAGGAACCCGTAGGAAAGTTACTCGATCAACGAAGTATTAAAAACCATGAAGACAGAACTACAGACGAAAGTAAGTATTTTTATTTGAATCACATCGCCTCCAAAGTGTGGCATTAAACTTTGTGACTAACTCAGTGACACAAAATGTTAGTGAAATATTTTTTTTTAATACTTCCACTCTAATTCAGATTTCTATGTAACAAAATAATCTAATATTTACATGCAGCTATTATTTAATATTGTCAATAAACTAATGACTACTGTGGATTTAATTATATTGAGGCCTTGTATTTATATTTAATTTATTCAAAACAGGCTGACAAGGCTATTGCACTTAACTTTATTGTAAAAAAGGTACAGCAAGTGTTACAGGTTTATGTTCTAACAACATTTCCTCAGGCGAAACACTAATCAACACTAACATTTCATGAAAAGTACCTGGAGGCCAAGAGATCCTTTTCTTGGTCTTATTGGCCAAAAGGATCTCTTGGCCTTCAGGTACTTTTCATGAAATGTTAGGTTTGATTAGTGTTTCGCCTGAGGAAATGTTGTTAGAACATAAATCTGTAACACTTGCTGTACCTTTTCACAATAAAGTTAAGTGTATAGCCTAGTCAGCCTGTTCAAATTTCAAACTACCACGTCTTTTATTGTATTGTTTATAAATTTTAATAATTACAAGTTTTACATTGTACATACACATTTGACACAATCCATATCTCCAACATACACATTTGACACAATCCATATCTCCAACATCCTCTACGCCATATCAGCACACTACAGCATATAATTCTAAAGAAAAAATCTTTCGACTTTCTTTCATATTTGAAATTAAATAACATCTCCTAGCTTTAAATTATTTAATTGCAAAACGTTAAACTTTTAAATTAGAGCAGTGATAATTTGATAATTGTGTTCATTGTACACAATATCATTTTAGAATTATGTCGTAAGTCTTACTTGTAGCGTCTCATATTTTGAATGCTCGCTACAGTTATTAGATGCCCTCAACTTTTACTTGGATAAATTTCTGTGAAATCCATATACTTGTATTGGTAACACTGCACGACGGTACCGATATTAGGGATGTGGTGTTTAAAATTGGAAATGAACCTTTATACTGAAGTATGTAATGACGTGACTTTGGTCTTTGAGTTATCTCAATAGAATATGTCGAATGTATTGTAATGCTATGTATTTAGTTTGGCTGTGTAACATATTCTAAGTAAAACGAGGATTTTTCCAGGAATTTGAAATATTAGTGTGGTAGTTGGTTCAGTCGAGTTAAGCTGAAGAAGTTTGGTATTCCGGGAATCTGCGAAGAAGCAGAAGGGTTAACGTAACAGTCAGCAATATCTTTGTCATAGAGTTAGGAAGAAAATAGAGAGAACATACATGACGTCACATGAAGCCAAATTCAGTTCATCGGCAGCCATCTTGTGTGGCCCCATTAGAGTCCCTCTATACCGAGTACTGTGAGGATTGCCTTTTTCGATAGAGGATGAGTCCACCTGAGAGAGGCAATACTCGAAAAAGAGGTTATCAGAATATGGGGCCACACAAGATGGCCGAAATGCCTCTTCCTTTCAGTCTCTTGGCTTCATTCCCCTCTCCAACAAAACAGCCTAAGGTTCCCTCTATTTATATTATTAACTCTATGATCTTTGTAAACAAGCTTGAGAGAATTCTCTGTAAAGTTGGGATAAATTTTTGAGAACAATAATAATAATCTATGTAACGTAATAAAATTATTGGAAATTTATCAACGGAACATAAATAAGGTAAGTGATTGTTTAAAGTTAAATAAATTATCGTGAAGTGCTAATACTTTTGCATAATAAGGTTGTTTGCGAAATTAAGCAGAGTTCGATTGATTTCTTATTTTTAGCGTGATGTAAAGAAATAAAGAGTGTACAGTGAAGCTTTGATTATAATGAATAGGAATTATATAATCAGTGAATAAAGCAAGGAAGATTCGGGTTAACTTTAGTTTTGTGTTATTTATGTGCAAGGGTAGTTTTTGTAATTAATCGTAATTATAAAATCGTGCAAGAGTTGCTTGTCTTAGATTTGTTCTCAGTCAAGGATAGTAAGTTCTTTGGAAATTTCTGGATCCTTTGACGGTTGGTCACGCGGGTAGCACCTGGAGTTTCTCGAATGTTCTGGTATATTGATTCGTCCCTTGAGTTTTAATATTTTGAATTCTGTAGATTTTCTTTGTTTATCTTGAATTGGTTATTAAACTGGTTTAGTTAGGAGATGGATTTTCGTGGTAAATTGTAGAATTTGTTTGGATGTTGGGAAGTGTTTCGGTTTCAACATGTGTGTTCTATTGGCATGCTGTTTTGATGGATAAAATTGTACTAGATTTTATTTCGTAATATTAGTGGAAATTAATGTATTTTTTAAAATCTTCCGGAGGTGCGCTACTGGTGTTAGACTAGGTTTGGTTTTGAAGTTTTGGATTTGTTTTCAAAGTGAGTTCATATTTTTTGACGGTGTGAGTGAACTTGCAATTGACTTGAATTGGAAAGAAAGATTCTGATTATTTTAATCTACCTTTGATATACTGTTTTCGAGTAACTGTTGTTGAGTAGGTTAGGTTAGTTTTTTTGGGCTTCTGCTAATTGAGTTGAGAAGAATACTGAAATTGAGTCTGGAGAGGTCTTTTTGTTTCAAGAAAGTCGGGTTAGATTGTTTGTGAAGTATAGTGGTTCGGGTTTGAATCTGAGTTCCAATTAAAGGGTGAGATTGTTGTAAAAGTTACGGGTGATATAGAAAGGTAAGGAAGATGACTCTTATACAGTTAAATACATTTGAATTGCGGAGTGTGAAATCTATTTTACTGAAAAACAATTCAGGCTTGTAAAAAGAGTAGAGGTAAAATAGAGAAATTGTTAATGAAAATAATTGGTTGAAAAGTTATT
>JAGDQP010062676.1:0-11840 GCA_022664845.1 Lepisma saccharinum
AAAATACGACTACAGAAAATTTCCTGTACCGAGGATTAGTTTAGTTTGTTCATTTGTAATATATTGTAGATATCATTTTACATTTTAAAAAAAACATTGCTTTTCTTTTTTCTCTTGCTGTTGTGGAGGAGAGGTTTTATTGGTCAGTCAAATTGCAGGAGTAAATCCCATCTACAGGGGACGTCGTAGGAGCGGAGTGGTGGAACTGGACGAGGTCTAGTTTCAAATGCTACTGGAGAATAGAGATACGATCGCTTATGCTAATTTAGTGTCTAATTAAGCACGAGAGGATTTAACGTAGCTCAGGTAATTAATGGTTTACTTGTATTTGCTGTACTGTTAATACGCGGTTTCGTATAGTCTAATCACTCTTAATTGTCCCTTCCATGACGCAATATTCCGGATCCAACACTAATTAAGCGACACACAGTAAGTATCATGCAAGTAAGACTCAACTAAGCTGGCACTTGTATTGGAGACTATCTATATCGGCCAAGGACTAATGTTCTGTGTGTTCTCGGATAGCTGCTTGCATGGATCTGGATGCTGTAGACCAAATACTGGAGCCCTAATGCTGGCGGCTTTCAGGAGTCGAACTCTTACCATGAAAGATTATAATTGTGTTTGCTGTTACGGTAGAACTTAATTAAACGAAGAGATGTTACCTTGGAGACTTATCGGTAGCCTGTAGTTTGAGGAGACAACTAATGCTGCTGGCGGTTGTAAGATCTCTTGACACGTATAGCCGGGAGTCGATGTCGAGACTAGTAATGGTGCACAAGAAAGGTCCGGAGCTGTTCCGACCAATCACAGACGTTCTCTGAAACAGCCTGGCGACTTGCTAATGTCATGAGTCAGCAGTTCTGTGGGCTCCAGTTACAAAACCAATATCGCTAAGTCTTTTGCAGTATTTATTCTTCTGTTCGTGGTTTCTTTGCAATTATCTAAAGTAAAAAGTCCTTGCGTTGGGAGAAACCTGATACTTAAACACTCGATCTTATACTCTTGAGTGAAATTATGTGAATGTGCACTGGTGCTGTAGCACAAGGTACTATCCTGGCATTAACCTTGTGTAACCAAGGGGAAAAATCTGGAAAACGTGAGTGGTCCGAAGCTGGGCATGACCCGAAGACCTACCGAAAGCGAAACCAACGCACTACCAATTAAGCCACGAACGCTCATTCAATACTGTAGAACATTTGAGAACTGGTGATTTATTTTAATCATATCTTGCGAGAAGGGGTGTTCAGTCTCCGAGTTTTATTCCTGGTGAAGAGCAAGCAATGCGGTAAAGTAGCGATTGCTAACGATTTCTTGAGGCCTGCTCTAACCCACGATTGGTAATTCACCCACGACCCTTTCAATGCCGTTAACGGTGATCACCTTTGCCATCTTGATATTTACAATCCATGGATTTATGTGGGAATTGTTTTACTGGTGTTAGTCTCTGAGAAGTGGATTTTGAACTTTTGTTTACGCCTAACTCGTCGCCATGATTATTTTGATTCGTCATGTTTTATAAAAATGTAATATTACATACACGAGAAATATAATTTGCTGTGGACATTTTCTATTTTGTATAGTTAACTACTAGAAATCTAGTACGTTCATATATTTGAAGCAACTTGAGATTTGCAAAACTCGGAGGGTGTAAAGAGGAAGGAGAACTTAAAAATTCCGCTTCGAAAAGGCAGAAGAGGAGTAAAACAATTCCCATATAAATCAATGGAAAGTGCCCGAAGATGGCGGAGGTAATCATCTCCGTTAAGTGACGTCATTTTGTTACTGATCACCAATACTTGGAATTAAGAAAAAAAAATCTAAAGACTGGTATGTAGGAAACATAATTTTATTTTATTAAATTGCCGCTAGCTTTTCCGTTTAAGTGCAACATTTTAAGGTTAATGCAAAGCAACGATCGCCAACAAAAGATGGCAGCACTACCTCCGTATATGTCTAATGTATTTTCACTGTTACACGAAATTTCCTTGCTACTCCTACAAATTCAAGCCTAGAGGGTTCAAACTTTCAGGGAAGAGAGTTCATAACCAATTCAAGAGTTCTATAAGTGTCGATTTTTAATTTTCTTTTTCGTTTATTGTTGAAAGAGCTTCATTATTATAGGTTTCGATATTCACAACAATAATGCAGGAGAACGAAAATAAAAAAATCAGCATCGATTATGCTCTTGAATTGGTTATGAACTTCCTTCCCTGAAAGTTTGAACTCCCTAGGCTTGAATTTGTAGGAGCAGCAATGAAATTTCATGTAACAGTGAAAATACATTAGACATATGCGGAAGTAGTGCTGCCATCTTTTGTTGGAGATGGTTGCTTTAGATTATCCTTAATGACTAGTTGTGTGTGTGTGTGTGGTAGTTCCTGTTTTAATATTTGGTTTTGGAATATATCATCGTAGGATTTCTCTAAAATCCTGTAAACCACAAGGCTTGAGAAGAAAGTAGTGGCAGGATTCCCACTCACCAGGAATAGTCAGGGAATCCAGCTTAGCACTAAAAAGTCAGGGAATTTCACTAAAAATGTCTGAAAACCCGGAAAAATCAGGGAATTTGATAGCTTATTGTTCGAAGTTCATTTAGCCACAGCAGGATGAATGTTAGATCGTATTTGAAATTACTTGGAGGCTAATGTGCCAACCATGAAGCAATTTAAGAAAAGAATACAGTGAAATATTTTGATGTATCTTTATTTTCCCATGGAATTATGATATATATACAAAATGGGGTACCTGGAAATTTCTCAGTAGTGACCTGGAAAAGTCAGGGAATTTGATCTTGGCAAATGAGTGGGAATATACCCGTAAATAACGAATCTTTAATTGTTCTATTAGTAGCATACCTTTACATCCCTTCGATATAATCTCCTACTCTATTTCTCACCCTCTGCCGCACTACTGAAAGATTCTGGACACAATTAGTGGAGGAGCGCCCTATTGCTCGAAGGAAGGAGTGTCTTGTGAAGAAATTATGTTCTGTCTGTGGTTTTTTCGAGCCGCTACAGACGAGGCCACTAACAGCCTTTCTGAAAGAAGCGCTACCGTTGTTGAATAAATTCTCTCGCACACAGCTACGATCGTTCCTACCAAAGGCTACAGTGGCTGGCTTCGACGCAAGTGGCGGCCACAAAAAGTGATACTGATTGTCGCAATACCAGGAATTGAATTGTAGGTTTCACACGAAGCTGCAGCTACACCGCTGTATTAGTAGCACGTTCGTGGCGCGACGGTAGTGCTGCAAACGTCGGAACGCTGGGTCACCAACTCTCCTTCCCAATACCGCAGGTCTCCATAGCAGAAAAATAAAACTATTTCTTTGTCTGTTCTGTCTTACGCTTACTGGAATGAATGAATTTAATTTATGACATCTTAGGCTGGGGAAAGGAGTTGGCTAGGGCCTAATTTGTAAGTACCACCTTCTAATTTGCCTGGTGTGACTGAGGAGAAACCTGTTAGAATGGGCGGCCGCTGGGATAGTATGTCCAGCACCTTTCGATTGCTAATCCAACGCTGTACCAATTGAGCTACGGCCGGTCAGTGTATATTCACTGGGGGAGAATATCAATATCTACGTCCAAGTAAAGCTACAAACGTTGGTTGTCTGCGCGTGATTAGCGCCGTGGAATCGCTATCAACCTATCACTAAGCAGTGTCTGAAGAAAGCCTTAGCTTGGGAACCAGATCGCAGTATCAGGAGCTCATATCTAGTAAACATAGATGCTAATGACTCCCTCGCAGGAGCAGTGAAAAGGAGGTTTCCTCAGCGAAAAGCTGACACCCAACGGGCCAACAGCCGATATGCCAAGGAGGCGTGCCTCTAGTAGACCCGCATGCCATTCTTTCGCGTTCCTTCCACGCAACCATTTTCATTTAGGGTGCGGGGCGCAAGGGATGTGGACTTTCTTTGGTATTCGAATACATAACTTTTAAGGCTGTCCAAATTTACACCAGTACGTAAATAGTCTATATGCCCTGCAATAGCGTCACTGTGTGTTGAACAACTATGCCTTCCGTCACCATTGCTAAAATCAACAACGCCCTCATACGTTTATATGGAGCATGGAGACAGTGCTGCCATTACTTTCTCTCCAGCCGCTTTCCATTATTTTAACGTTTTTATTTTTTACGATTAAAACAAAATAATTTTATGACTACCTTTCAACCAGTGCGGCAGTAATTATTTCACCGCCACTCGAACCTGTGATCTGAAAAGAGAGAGAATACTTCCTGATGCGCGCCGATTTCGGTGAAACTTCGCTAGTATACCAGGTGTATGCATAAGTTTTTACCGGTTTTTGTGGTAAAGAAAACACGTAATTTTCAAGGGAAATTATTTTGTTTTATTCAAAATATTGGCCATCGGCTTCTACACATTTCGCCCATCTTTCAGGTAACTGTTGCATACCATGCCAGAAAAACTGCTTGTCTTTTGCGGCAAACCATTCGTCGAGCCAGTTTCCAACGTCTTGGAAATTGCTGAAGTGTTGCTCTTCGAGCGAGTGCCCCGTCGATGCGAAGAGGTGACAGTCAGATGGCGCCAGGTCTCGGGAGTACGGCGGGTGCGGAAGGATGTCCCATCCAAGCGATTTCAAGGTGTCTTTCACTGTTTTTGCTATGTGAGACGGCGCATTGTCGTGTAACACAATCACTTTGCCATGTCTTCGGGCCCATTCTGGTCGTCTTTCGATCAATGAGTGATTTAAATTAATCATTTGTTGGCGATAGCGTTGTGCATTAACGGTTCCGCCGGGCTTCAAGAGTTCATAATACACAATACCGCTCTGGTCCCACCAGACACAAAGCATGGTCTTCTTGCCGAAGCGATTTGGCCTTGGTGTTGAAGGACCGACTTCGCCAGGTGCAAGGCACGATTTTTTCCGCTTCGGGTTTTCAAAATAAATCCATTTTTCTCCACCCGTCACAATTCGATACAAAAAGAATTTTTTTTCGTGGCGTTGAAGCAGCATTTCACAAGTGACTTTGCGATTTTCCATTTGACGTTCATTCAGATCGTGTGGGACCCATTTACCCAGTTTATTGATCTTCCCCATTGCTCGTAAACGTCTACTGATTGTTTCTTGTGACACATTTAATGCTTTTGCCAATTGCTCAGTTTCGCACTTTTGTGGTCTACCAGAGCGCGCACTGTCTTTCACATTGAAATCACCACTTTTAAAATGTCGAAACCATGTCTCACATGTTCTAATCGATGGAGCGTGTTCACCATATGTTTCTACCAGCGCACGATGACTTTCAACAGAATTTTTCTTTTGATTAAATAAGAAAAGCAATGCGTGCCGCAAATGTTCTTTTTCAGGCTCAAACTTCGACATGATCACTGAACGATAAAACAAAGACGCTAGTGTTTGGCGGTCTCAACTTGTGTGTGTTTGTAGTTTAATGTCAGACGAATAAACTGACGTATGTGTCAAATGAATACGCTGCGTACTTTTCGCTGGCGCCATCTCTTAGGTAAACCGGAAACTACTTATGCATACACCTGGTATATACCGTACGCGAGGGGCCAATATAACAAAAAACGAGTCGGTCAGTATGTGTAGGAGATAAGGCGTAGTTACATTTAACTCTGCATTATATAATTTTAAACTAAATGTTATTTTCTTTACGGAAACACTTCGGGTATGATAAATGTTGAAAAATACACACTGAAAAAAAACGTAGCTGTTGTGTCCGGGGCTCCAACCTGGATGTCCCACTTTTTGGTCCGATGTTCTACCATTAAACTGACATGGGAATTAAAACTTTATATAACAAGTATTTAGTTGATCGTTTGAATTATTAACGTATTAAACGAGCTGGTGAGCTTCAAAAGATAAAACCTACAGTACAGTTTTTGGTAAAGCGAAACCCGAACCACTCCATTCAAAAGACCCCGGCAGGAACTGTACCCATGACGACGCGCACAGGAAGTCCACCGCGAGGTCAAAGATTTCTTAGTGTTATTAACTCTATAAAACTGTTAATTTTCTAATAGTGCCAGTGGGGTGTGTTTAAAGCATCAGAAATTAAATTGTGAAATGTAATCAGTTATAACTGAATTGGTCCAAATATTTTATTTTTAGAATTACATTTAAAAAAAATATATACAGTTGCTAAACTACTTAACAGGGTTACCAGAGAGCAGAAAAATTCACAAAATTAATTTTCGAGAGAAGACCTGGAATTATCATGGAATTTAGTTGGTTGTAGCACGTAAGCCTCTCATTTGTACAGTCGTGATCAAAAGAAAGTGGTGTATGGTATTTTTCCCAATAGAAATTACTACTTTCATTTGTCATTGATTGTACCACTTGTTTTACTTATAAATTGTATGTAATTTATTTATGGCCTTTAGACATCTCAGGTCGGGATAGGGTGTTGGAAGGTGGTCGACCAGGGCCTATTTAGTAGGCCTCATACAGGCATTTGTCTGGTATGATCAAGGAAAACTCAGTCCGGATGGTCGGCCGCTGGGATCGTTTCCTGGACCTTCCGATTGATAAACCAGCGCTCTTATTAACTAAGCCACGAAATTGTGTAGTAATGGTTAAGTCAATCTCAATCCTGTGGATAAACTAATTGATTGCAATGAGTGAAGGGAGAAGAAGAATCAAACCAATATTTAATATCCTTGGACATTAATGTCGTTAGTTACTTTCGAATTTTCGGCAGTTCCAACTTATCAGGTGAGGTAAATTAAAATCTGATTACGTCCAAATTCAAATTGTAAAAATGTGTCAATACTTACGTGTTTGCATCCAGTCTTTGGTGTTGTTCAAATAGTTCCACTAAAATATTAATTAATACTGACTGAATGACGTTTCGGTTGCGACTGCAGTCATTGTGAAAACGAAAAAGATGAAGATTGTTGACAGAAGACTTCAATCTTGCCTTTTCTTTTAATTCTGAGTATTAATTATAATAATCACTTCGGAGAAACTATTTAATATCGATACGTATAATGATAAATATTTGCTTCAAAATAAATTATTCATTGCATGTCAATAAACGATGACAATTATTCGTCGCCAGTCTCGAACATTCAATGCAATCTTTTGCATTTGATATGGAGGAAGTGCGTGATACACGAGCGTCTATAGCTTGGAACATTGAATCATATTGCAGAGACACCTATCGGCGTTGCTGCGAAGTAGAAAAAAGTGTGGGATCGCGTATAATGAAACAGAAAAATGAACCGGATTTTCTAACTTACCTAACCCATGATTAGAAATATATCAATAATGAGCATACAAAAAGTGTTCTGAAAAAAAAAAAAAAAAACACCTCGTTAAGTTTCGAACCCGGCTCTGCTACTCAATAAGCCATGTAGCTGCGGTATCAGGTTGCAAAGCGATTTGGAAGCTTTGTTTACACATTTCGTGTGACGTAACACTTACTGTATGTGTAACAAACTAAGGTTATGGCTATTCTAGAGAGGGGCACGAGATGGAAAATAAAGTTCTGAAGGTATAAAAGGACATATGTAAATGCAGTGTATCTGAAAAACCGTAAAAGGAATAAAGGCAGTGTTGGTTAGTGTGTGTAGTGGACGATACCAGCCAACACTTACTTTATATTTTACATTCTTTCAGAGATATACATTTACACATGTTCTTTTATACTTCCCTCTCTACAGTGGCCATAACCTTACTTTATTTTACAGAACAGTAAGTTTTCCACACAGGTTCTTTGATTTTTTTATATTCTGAGAATTCATTTCATCGGAATATAATGGGAGGCCGCCATCTTGGACGCGTCACTACTGGCTCGTTACGTAACACGTGCATGGTAAATACTACGGCCAAACCACAATTTGCAATGTCGTAGATTGGTGCAGTGGTAAGATGTTGGTTTACTGAATGAAAAAAAACCCGGGTTCGAATCCTGGCGAGGGCAACATTTTTTTCTTTCAAAATATATTTTTATACGTTCATATTTATTAATAATAATTGCATTTTTCGTAATTGTCTTAAATTAGTGACCAAGGGTTCGTGGACGTTAGGTTTAGGTGCGGTCATGTATTTTTACAATTTTTCGTTCTCATATTCCGAACTCGATGCCGACGTCTTCTGACGAGGAGAGCCGCCATATTCTCCTGCAACACATTATTAAGGTTACACGTCTTGCTTAGCCCTAAACTTTCTTTTACCGTTATTGCCTTACCTTTTGAACCAACTGATGAAGTGTATGTGTGTTGTTACACGAAAGTATTTGTGGCATTCTTCGTGGTTTTATTGTCTTCATGTTTAACGAGGAACATCACGAGCGTATCGCTCTGTGACGTAATGAGAACTCAAATTCCGCTTAAAATTCCGACAGCGATACACCCTAAGGAACATCTGATCGCCTAACGGTAAGCTTGAAAATATTTGCAGAATATACACTAAAATTTCGATGCGTCCACCTGGATGACGCCGAACTATATGTAATTTTTGAAACCAGATGAAAATAATGTGGAAAAAAGACTATTTTGTGTCAGTTGATAGGTTACCATTTTCTTAAGTAGGAAACTGCGTGGTAATTTCAGAAGTTACCACGCAGACCACATATATTCTTCGGGAGTTGATGAAGTTACCTGTATGATCAAACTTACATTGGTATGACTAGGAATCTTAAGAATAGGGTAAAACAAATGGAGGGGTTGCCAAACCTTTCTGCCCCAGAGGTTTATCTAAACACATGATTCTAAATGCAGTATAACGTTACCCAAGTCTGATTCACGTATTGACGGGACTGTTAAGCAATCGTACTTCGCTATAACTAAAAATTCCGCCCTTAACGTAGGGGTAGCAAAATAAAATAGGATTATTTTTGGGCACTTGAACAAAAATAAAGAACAATCTCGGACTTGCACTTTTAACCCTTTGAGTATTACGCCCGTAAATATACGTTCATCAGTAAAAGGGACCCGTTTATTTACGTTTACATTAGTCCTTTATCGTTGATGCCCGTATGTATCCCATTAGAGTGAAAGATGGGGAATTACGTCATGGAAACCTTTAGAGGAATGGTAGTTTGTTTCTCCCAACAGATGGCTCTAGCTTGTCAATTTAAATCTGTAAACTGCTATTCTTTCATCGTCTGATATTTCATTTAGTTTTGAGTGAGGAATGGCACATTCTGCGGTAGATGTCGATTAAATTGAGTGATGTGAAAAATGACGCTCCCAAATATTTACCCCATCCCATTAGAAATTTTCTGGAGATAGCTATTAGAGGAATTTTTCTGAAACACTTCCAGTGTATCGGGTTAGGAAAAAAAAAAAGTCTTCAGTTACGATGTTCTTTTTTTTAAATACCTTTGTCCAACTTAAGTTGCAAGGGGCCTTTTTCCCTTCCCCTCCGTTTTATATGAAGCTAGCCCCACAGTGTATACGCCTTTTTATTCCTTGTTCGTTGGCAAGGACAAGTGATCCATCATTTATCGTTCTGTGCCAATTACAACCAGAGCTATAGCCATTGAAAACGTACGTAAAGTTAAAAAAAGAAAACCATTACACTGGTTGCAAAACTCAGTTAAATAGCTCAGTGGTAGCGTTGGCGTAGCATTCGGGAGGTCCTGGATTCGATCTTAGCGGCTGACCATCCTGACAGGTTTCTCTCGAGTCACACCAGGCAAATGGCGGGATGGCACTTTCAACATAGACCCTGGCCGAATCCTCCCCCCTCTCCTATCCCGGCCTGAGCCTTAGATGCCTAAAGGTCATAAATAAAATTCAAATTCAGAGTTAAATATGAGTATCCTACTTCTAAAACAACATAGAAACTTGAAACAAACACACTTCCATATCTTAAATACTTCATTAAAAAATAACAAGTGACCTACTCAATAACATGGTAACCTATCAAATGACAGAACATTCCTGCATCAGGCAAGTCTGTTTTCAAAAATTACACACTAAATCAACGTCTTCAGTGAATCTTAGTTTCTTACTGTCATTATTATTATTTATCTTTTCACTTTTTGAATTCGACAGAGGTTCCAGTTTTAATTGAAACGTCATACATTACGACGTATGAATACAATCGTAGTATTCATCCCCGTAATCTTAGATTCACGGGCCAACTACACGATAAAAAGCACGAATAGTTTTGCTATACAATTTAATAGCTTTCTTTGGTACAATTTAGAAGGCTGAAGGACGTTTTAGAAGCCGCCTGCAACGTTCGAGACTAGGACCGCGGTGGTTCAATGGTTAGAGTGCTCACCTCCGGCGTTTGGGGTTGACAGTTCAAACTCTTCGTGCCAATGGGTTTTGTGTTGGACAAACATCGTGTGCGTGGGTTTTCTCGGGGTTCTCCCACTTCCTTCATTCCACCAATCATCCACCTGGACTGAGCCAAAGTTGTGTAAATGTCTTATAAAATGAAATTCAATTGTAGACTGTACCAGATAAAGCTATTATATTACATAGCACAACTGCCGTGCTTTTTATCATGTAGTTTACCGTTAAATGCCCCATGAGGAAAACTGGGCGGGCCTCCGGTGGCCCGCCTTCATGGTTGGTGGGCCACCGGCGGCCCGCCGAGTTTTCCTTATGGGGTGGAATATTACGTATTGAATTTAGAATTTTATTTAATGACCTCCAGGCATCTAAGTCTGAGGACGGGATACGGGAGGGAAAAGGATATGGGAAGGTATCGGCCAAGGCCTAATTTAAAGGTGCCATTCCGGCACTTGCCTGGTGTGATTGAGGAAAAAGAATATAACGAGAATGGATACTACGATTGGAGGTTGAAATTTGGTCCTCGTCTCGAGACAATGTGTACAAACATCCTCTAGCACAATGTCCAGATTTACGATAAAAAAAAAAAAAAATTTGAGATTCCAAAACTGATGAAAATTTATATGAACGAAGTTCTGAAGCACAGTGTTTTCATACGTTTGTTCAATACCGGCATACTATCCTTCCTTTTTTGTGATCATATTTAGCTGAATATACAAACAATTACGTTTCTTTCAGTACACAATTTGATTAGAAAATCTAGACATACAATGTGGAAATATGCTAAAAGATACGGGGAGATTAAAATAGAAAATTGCTGGCAACCCTGTTGCTTAGTTGCTTTCGGCTTCCTTAGTTGGCATGATCGTATGAGTGAATGAATACTTGCTTCTCATGAATAGTGCTGTTGTGATCGTTGGAACTCTGTGGAAGTAAATAGTTTCTTCCCAAATCTGCAACCATTTTCAAAATAATCCACCGAGAATTTTATATCCAGGTTGGATTTTCTTTCACTGACAGTTTGCTGGAGGGAGGGGGGTGTTGCATTGATTAAATCTCTTATTCTGTTGTTATATTTTGCATGCTTGTTCGTGAATTAAAATTGATTCACTCAGCAAAAGCCAAGGGATACTAATCAATATATACAGGGTGTCCCATTTTAATCAAACCACTGGAATATTTTAAAGCACTGAAAGAAAAAATACAAAACGTGTGCAGTGGAACATGTACCGATAGAGGAGGGACAGCCTTTCATGCACAATAAGTTATGTCACATGCACAGTGTTGCCACCTCAACGCGTTTTTTTTTTAAATGGGATGAAGGTTCAATACTTTCGGAGGTGATAGTATGAGTCATGATAAACAACGAAGTTTATGCGAACATGGTTCGATTCTGCTTCGTTTCGGAGATACAGTGATTCCAACTTGGAGCCCAAAATCAACGCCTAACAATAGGAAGACAATGAATAATTATCAATACATCAGAAACGACGCACTGAATGAAACTTTTGTTGGTGGAAATTTGTTTGTAACAACATGGTGGATATCAGGATTGAAAACACGATGTCACCAGGTTGTCAGTGTTGCCAACCCGGTATAA
>JAGDQP010062678.1:0-11840 GCA_022664845.1 Lepisma saccharinum
GACAGACAGAGGCAAGAACCTGTTTGGAATAATTCTGACAATTGAATCGTTTATTGTTAAAAGAGGATATATACCCTCGTATTTTAACATTGATAGATTCAATTTTCATTTGTATACGAAAAGTTTTTATACTAACGCATAATGCACCCCAAAATATTATTCCAAATCTAATAAGAGCATGGAATTTTGCGTAATATAATGAGAATACAGTTTATCGGGAGACTGTGTCTTGTAATCTATATACGATGAAGCAGACATCATTTAGTTTTTATAAGTTCAAGAACGTAATCATTATATTTTCACTTTTCGTTTCGATTTCAGTTTCATATTCCATTTTCACCAAACATTTTCTTCTAGAAGTGTATTGCAGACTTAAGGGATTTACTATTATGAAGGCAAACGTAAGCGATCGGTGTGAAACACAAATATATAGGATTATTTATCTTTTATATTCAGACTGTTTATTGAAGCCCTCTCTATTAATCTTGCAATCATTGATTTTAAGTCGCTTACTGCTTCCTGATGAGTGTTTCCAGTTACTAAAACATTCACATCATCAACGTGCAAAACCACATTTTCAGAATATATGAACTGAAATAAATAATATAGACCCTAAAATAGAACCCTGAGAAACACCCTTGTTAACTTCAACCAACGATGAATGGAATAACATGCTTCTCTCATTAACAGTTCTAGAGATATGTACTACTTGCTTTCTATTGCTTAAGTCTGATAAAAACCAATCATATGGTGCACCTCTGATACCATGCTGATATAGTTTTGTTAGTGAAGTTAAGTGATACATGTTGTAAAATACCTTTAAAAATCTGAAAACACATGATGGCTCTTATTTAAGGAATCTGAAAATCTTCATTAAAGCATAGTAATTATTCTATCAATTAAGGCAGATGGGAACAAAGCTCCAGTTATGCGGTAGTCTCTTGCTTTCATGCCTGTCATTTGGTTTATCAGAAAAAAATATTTTTACTCGTTGCACAGTTTGCCAGGTAAACCATTTCATAGATAAATCATTAAATATTGTTTGGGGATCCTACCGATTTAGCTACAGCTGTTTTTGTCCTCAAATCTCTCCAGCAAATGCCCTCCAGTATATTGTTATCGTTCATACACACTGCTATAAAAGTATTTCCAAAATTTGCCTGGAAGAAATAATTAAAATATTTGAAAAAAGTTCTCATTATCAATATATAATTACTTAATTTATTGATAAGTTATATCATGAGATTTTTTTGGATTTTATTTCTGGCCATTAGGTATCTAAAACTCAGGTCGGGATAATGGATGAGAATGAAAGCGGGACGTGTTAACCAGGACCTAAACTGAAGGTACTTTTCTCGGATATACTTGGTGTGACTGAGGAAAACCCTCGAAAATCCTCAATCAGATGATCGGCCGCTGGGATTGAACCCACTATTTCCCGACTGCGTTACGTTTATAGTTACGTTTATCCTTCTGTGAGTAACAGTGCAAAATCCTGTCACTTAGTATTTGAACATATATTCTTTTAAATGGAGTCAAAGTTTCTACCAAGTCATCTGCCGTTTCTGCATGTTATTCTGAAAGCTCTCGTATCCGATAGTTTTGAAGACTATAATTGATTTCGCTGTAATCCTGAAACCAAGCACAAACGTTTTCTGCACCATCTACCATTTCAAAACTACCATCTTGAAACGTAGGAACCCCACCGTGATGAGGTGGTTCGCAGTTTCAAGGTTACGCGACCACTATTTTTGTAATATTTTGGCTCCTGAAATCCAAAAGCTGCATAATTATAAAATCATTATATTAGGAGACATGAACGCGACCCGGCATCTAAAAAAATAGCAGTTCTGGTTCTAATCAGTCTGGTATTACGATCTCTTCATACAGACTTTCAATTATTTTACGTTGTAGGAGACGCTGCACGTTACTGATATGGGGGCGACTTATTATTATTATTCCCAGGGAGCATCACACATTGATGTGATATATGTTTCGTCTTGTTTAAGCAACTATATAGAGAGTGTCCAGGTCGATTGGCTTCTCTTTTCTGATCATAAATTTTTGTACATGATACTAAGTAGAGACATTTAAATTCATCTACATTTTTCTCCACTGTGGAGATGTAATGAGCGTATCTGTCAATACTAGGATTATGATTTAGTAATTTCAAACATGTGGCATTACTACATAACTCAACCCGGGTGTAAAACTAATTTACAACGGTGGTAGCTTCATTTCAAGAACATAGTGAAAGTGGCAACAATTCAATATAGTAAACAACGAAATGAACATATTCAATTATAGTTGCAACATTATTATGGTTTATTAGCCGAATATAATGAATTAGTGAAAAACGATGTGAAGTGGCTATTGCATTGAACGATACTTAAAGTAATATTCGGAGAATTCATACCCAGCAATTAAATGGTATTACCATATAGTCGAAATTAAAGCAGTTGGGCATTTGTGCAAAGCCGACTTATGCTTACACTATTACTAAGCGGAAGAATGCTTTGAAACAAATGATTAACATGTACACCGATCCTCAAGGTCAATCTGTGACGGGTCAGAAAATGTATCTGCTATTAGAACGCATTATAAGGAAGCATATAAAAACAATGTGTCAGTGGAACAAATTTTAGTTCCTCATTCTTAATGGCCTTTTCTGACAGAAGAACAGCATACAGCTCTTGCTGCCCCTGTACTGAGAAATAAATTTCTGATCATACCATGAATTTAGATGCTTCGTAAGGCATAGATGGTTTGGACCCTCGATTCTATAAAAAAAATATCAATTTGGTTTTACCTGTGTTAACTGATTTATTTAATAACATTTTACAATCTCGATTGATTTACTTGGATTATGCGCCTGCTATTGGGACCTTAATTCAGAAAAAAGGAAATTCCGGCAAAGTAGATAACTTACGTTTAATTTCTCTTTTGAATACTGATTGTAAATTGATGACTAAAACGAATATGCCAAGCCTTTACATGTCCTGTTAGCCTATTTACGCGAACTTTTTCGTGCCTATCAACTTAAAATAGCCCCCTTTTATTTTGTATTCGACTGATTTTACTAATGCCATTTTATCATTAAATATAGAATACTTATTAAGTATTCCTCAAAGTGTTCATTTCCCAAAGAACCTCATTGTATTGTTAAGCAATTTGTTTGATGTTCGTACCATTCGGTTACAAATAAATAAACGTTTACTGACAGAATTTTCTATGGAACAGGGTCTACACCAAGGGAATGCACTGTCCCCTTATCTCTTTAATCTTGCACTTATGCCACTCATTCATGCTGTTAAATGGGGCATGCAAGGCATCCAATTGAATCCCACTTCCTTTAAAGCCCTCTAAAGTTAGGTTAGATACGTTGATGATGCCCTCTGGATCATACGGGATAGTACCGAAATAACTTACATTTTAGAGGTGTTGCATCAATTTGAGCAGGCATCCAATATTCACATTAATATCCATAAAACGCAAATGTTGCTCATGGATACTTCCATACATAAGGATGGTATTGCCTATGGCACAGTGGTGGATGCCCTGAAATATTTGGGAAAATGGTGGGGACTGCAATACAACGTACGGTAGCTTTAAATTCATAAGCCTTAATTCAAAAAGTGACGGTGGACGTTCACAAGTTTAAATTTTGATTTTACATTTTATTGGCTCGCTCTCGTTTCTAAAGTTTACGTATTAAGTCAATGTTCTCATATTTTACAGTTGTTTCCCTCATTTAAAAGGCTTTTGCTAAATTGGACATGATGGTCGGTACATTGTTGTGGCACAATTATAAATTAAGGGCACATAGAAGTGCTTGTCAACTGCCAGTTAAAGAAGGGTGCTTCAACTTATGGACTTACGTACACAAGGAGATGTTACTTCTACATAGGACTATTCAATTAATTTGTGAATATCCTAATTTGTTCTCCACACAAATCCTTGAAGAAGCTATACGCAGACAGGTACTAACCTTACCGTTATCTACCTCAACTTGGCTTAATCTAGTCAAATATTTGAATACCTCACCTATTCATAATGCTTATGCTGTGGTAGCACACATACCTCTAGATCAATGGACGGTAAGGCTGTTATATTAAGCTTCGACAATCTTGGCATATTCCCACTGTTCAACGTTCGAATCCAGATAAAAATTAGCCGGCAATATGGTCTAACGTGGAGGTGGTGTCCAAAGTACCGGCCTTACATATTCTGGCTTCCTATGTCATACACAGTAAATGCCGTTCAAAAGAAATATTGTATAAACGAGGACATTGCCCCAATGCGAAGTGTTATAAGTGTGGTCATGTCGAATCATTAATGCATAAAGTGATGGGTTGTGATTCACTACATCCGATTTGGTTACAATACGAAAAATGAGCCGTATTACGAGAGGTTCTTTTCAGAACTATGAGAGTGTGGATATTATTTGTTTTCCAGAATTTAAAGTGTTCCCAAAAGCAAAAAAGAATTATGTTTTGGATCACCATACGATCATTAGACATTATTGTGCAGCACGAATATCTCATGGACATTCAATATCTTGTACAATTTTTAAGGGAACAATTTTCCTTATTGCCTTTTCTTAATAAAACCGAAAAGTTTGCTCAATTTGAGAGGGGGATATATGTATAAATCTTTCAGAGTTTAAGATGATCTCATTATTATGTATACTTTATGTTAGTTTTTGTTAGTAATTTTTCTATTCAGTTACCGGTTACTTTGTATAATATTTTGTTATAATAAAAATGTATCGGGAAGCTGATCCGGAGGTCCCGGGATGGAACCCTGGCGTGGTTACTTTTACTTTTTTTAAAAGAAAATTAATATATATGTATGTACATTAGTAAATTTAATAAAAGTAGTGATTTAACATACCAAATAGAGGCCACTGGAAGCTAGGAGCAGGAGTTTATAAACACGAGCAATATTATTTTCCTAATAAATATACGGTTAGCCGGGACGGTAGCCCATACATTTTAGGGTAATGGGTTAGCAGCGAGAGTTGACGGTAATGGATCAGTAAATTTAAGACGAATTTTCTTGCTGTGTTGGGAATGTGTGATCGTCCAGACTCGATCTATATACTTGTCTATATAACGAGAAGAAAGGTTGAATCAAAGTTACCCACTGAATATTAAATATTTCAAGCAGAGAGAAGATTACATAGCTGTCTTCTACTAAAGTGAACAGGTGCGGGAAAAACGAAGATGGGATGGGGGAAAAACGAAGATTA
The DNA here is from genome assembly GCA_022664845.1 of Lepisma saccharinum. Classification (NCBI taxonomy): domain Eukaryota; kingdom Metazoa; phylum Arthropoda; class Insecta; order Zygentoma; family Lepismatidae; genus Lepisma; species Lepisma saccharinum. The sequence continues at coordinate 5,252 of JAGDQP010062678.1, forward strand.
TATTCTACCTAGCTCGGATGGGGGAAAAAGATTATATTCTATCCTGGTTGGAAGGTCGAATGGATGGAGACCATTGGGAAGATCGAGAAGACGTTGGGAGGAAATTATTAGAAGAGATCTTCAAGAAGTGGGTGTTCATGATGAAAGCTGGCTTGATGTCGCCCAGGATAGAATCCAATGGCGTACATTTGTTACTGCGGCGATGAACTGACGAGCTCCATAAGTCATAGAGTTAGTTAGTTAGTCTTCTACTCGATTAACTCACTAACGCAAATCGTTACACAATAATTCATAATGCAATCGGCGGAACCATAGTTCTCTGACACTGAAATGAAGATAAATGTATTTAGAGTAGGTTAACATAGTGCTCATAGAAATTTAGTCATCGGAGCAAGAATTAATGTTTAACTTATGAAATGAATAGCTTCTTCTTTTTCAACTTTCACTATTTTAGTCTTAAATATTATATAAACAACAATGGGACACGGTTGACTCATTAACATCATAAATTCTATAAGTATTATATTTCTTAGTAGAATAGGAGCAAAACCTTCAGGAAATATTTTTATTTCAAATTTATAATAATGTTGCTAATTTTGGTATTAACGTATCCTAACAAATTCCAGCTTCACTTACTACTCTCTACTTCTCTACCACGACATATCACATCACATTTTTTAAAAAATAGAACCGTTATTAGATCTTCCTTATTTTGATTAACCCCAAAGCTGAACCTACATCTTTGTGAAATTGATTTTTATACATATTGTTTTTCGTTGTCAAGCTTTATAGTTTCATATTTTACCTGTGTTACATGACGATGATGTTACTAAACATCTTTAAGGCACCATTGTAATATTTGTTTTGAGTGAAAATTAAAGCTCATTCAGGATTACCAATGTTAGTCGAAATCACATTTGAACCATTTCATAAGTCAATTTCGTATTCCGCATCTTTTATCACAAGATCGTAAAGGATTGTGATTGTCAGCTTTGTAAAACTTTGGTAAACTTTTTATTTTTATATGGGCCAGTTTAGTAACTTTGGACTTCGGCCCGTCACGATTTGCCTTTATCTGTTAAGTGTTAAAATCCACACCCATGCCCCTGCCGGAACTCGAACCCGGGACCGTTGAGTCGATAGCCTACCGCCGCAGACCGCTCGACCACCCGGCCGGATCTTCAGCTTTGTGATAGTATCTATTGCAGAGAACTGATGTCAGACTTCTAGCCGTTAATAATACAAGACATACAGAAACGACCCAAACTGCGTGGTCTACTGGGCCATATGTCTAAGCTAGGATGAATACTGGAAAGCCAACGCAGGCTCGAAACATACTCACACCCGTCATTCTGACGTTGACTTTTTATGAGTTTCCATATTGTCTTCAGAAGAATACTTGAAATTGTACCTGCTCTAATAGGAAACTCTGTTACTATATTTTCGATCATTTTTCCCGAAGAAGTGTTTGCTGTGTGACATCATGCCTTAGAATTGCGACTATCTTAGATCGTAGACATAAATATGTTCATTACATAAATAACATAAGCAAGTAGTTTAAAAAGCTAGGAGGTATAGCAATGTGCAATCTGGGCAGCCCTTTCAATAATCCTCTTTCGAGAGCATTGTTATAGCATAAACCTAAAATCACCTCTTTAAACATGTAAGAACATGAAAATATAGGATTTGGTTCTTTTACACATTAACACTGCATTGGACGTCAGTGACTGGATCAACACTAACTTATGCTTCTGATAATCTATTGTAGGAGAATGTATATTTTTCTTCATCTTTCCCAGAAACAAAAAAAAAAGAAGTAAAAATAAATAAATGATATGCTAAGGCAAAAGAGTTGCTCTATTCAGGATTTGTATAAGATATAAATATTTAGAAAACATTTTTCTTTTTCTTAGGATGGACATTGTTAATATTTTTCAAGCCGAAGTATATTTAACAATTTTTAAAACTGATTAAATACTGCAAAAACTACAAGAATAAATCCAACTTTTTCAACACGTATTTATTTTAATACGAACGTAATATATGAAACCTCTTAAAAATTTGTAATTAATTCCCTACGCACATTTCTTGTTTTTCATTAACCAAGGGGAAGTCTTATCAAATCAAGTTTGTCATTAAACAACTGACTATTGTAAGGGAATATTTTTTATTCCATAAAAGTACTAAACAGTATAATTTACCGTACAGTAATGTCCACTCTGATATTGTATTGCTCCAAATTCTGCAATTTACGTACTACTATTTCATTTTAGTGCACTAAAATTATAACATTACTGAAACTTAGAAAAATATTTTAAACCGAAGATTTTTTTACAGGGAATTATAAGCACATTTTTGAGCAACGTATCTTCTGACAAAACCGTACTATTAAAATAATAACTTCTCCACTAACCTTGAGCAGAACTACCCTCTCATAGTTCTCAATTATCAACGGTTATATTATTCTCCATTCCATGAGCTTATTATTAATGAAATGCAAACGTAATACAAGTAATTTATATGTTCTAAATACGGAAAAACAAGAAACAATGTATTTTTTAAAAGTTTTATTATGATTGCAATGCTTTTAGTTCTTGATTAAAGGCCTCAGTGATTCACTTTAACATCACTCTCTATACTTTTGAAATTTTACATCATATCACGGTTAACCATGTTAGCAGAATGCAACACTCGTATACTTACTTACAGTTCTAAGGCTTAAAATGTCTCTTCTGAAATGTTAAAATTATTTCAAAAGGATTTTGTCTACGTTTTGTTTGTACCTTCAGCTGTTATCTCCTCTTTCTCTTTCTCTTACATACAAACACAGACATAAAAGTAAAAGTTGCAAAGTTAGAAAATCGGAGCAAATATTTACGTACGTTGGATTCTTAACACGTACCAAAAGAGGGACGAAAAAACAACCGAGAAATGAAGTCATCTCAAAACATCCATGAAAACAGTTGCTGTGGAAGTCTCAAAAGAAAAAGTAACAGAAAAATGTTAATTTTCACGAGCAAAAGCGTTGAATACTTTTTTATATATACGCATTAAGCATAAAAATCTTCACGAATAGCAAGATTTTCTTTTCCTTGTTGTGTTTTGTTTCCTTTAGCAGAGAAAGAAGATGGTACTTGTATACATACACACCGATGCGAATGTTCTCCGTAAAAAAAACAACATAACATTCATGAACTTCAACCAACATTTTTAATGTGGAAAAGCGCCACATTCTGTAGACACAAAATTCGAAATAAACCGTAAAGGGAATTCTATGTTTAAAGAAATCCTTCCAAGGATGAAAAAAAGTTTACTCAATTCTGATATAATAATATATAAAGGATTTATATGAAAAGAATAATAGCTTTGTGGCAAATATTTGAAACTAAGTTTCCAAAATGCATTTTAATTAAAAGCAATGGATACAGTAAATTTATAATTTCATCTGAGTACTACATTTTTGTTTTGTTGTTATAATACATATAAACTTCACTGAAATACAAATACCAATATTTAATTAGTTCACAGTATTTATTAAATACTTATTAATTGCTAGTTATAAAAAAAATATAAAAATGTCGAGATTCTGGTTCTTACAACGATTTTAATAATTTCATAATTACATTGTATATTATAATATAATTAACTAATTACACACACAGGATAGAAAAATGAAAATTATATTAAAAAACTTTTATCTTGCTATTTCAATTTCTAAATATAAAACATAAAGGCAAAACATAATTTGAAAGTAGTGCACAAAAGGAGCAAGCGCGAAAATATATAGAGAGTTAATTAACAATAAATTACCCCATCAAAATAAAAAGAAAGAAAAGTTTATCTAAACAAAGAAGTGTTTGAAATATGTATGGAATTATACATGTGGTATGTTATTCTGTGATCAGTCTTGACTGTGCCCAATTTGACATGGTGAAATATAGAAACGAACGGCTAAAGCTTGAGTTAGTGAAGTTACCTTAGGAATCGAAGGGGCATGAAAATGGTTTCAATGGCCAGCCATCTTACTTGATATTTTTCTAGGGATTTCCCTCAGTCACACCAGGGAAATGTCCTGACGGTATCTTCAAGCTAAACACTGGCCAACTTGCATCGAACATTCTGTGCCATACCCTATCTCGGCATAAGCCAAAGTTAGCTAAAGAATATAAACAAATTCAGGTAATTTAATATTGACATAAAAAACTAATAGTACATCTTACAGCATATTTCATTTTACAGGGGGACTGAAAAGTGACGTAACAGTGATTTCAACCATCCATAAGTTTTGACCACTGCAAATGTTGACACTTACTCTATCGATATTTTGTTATTCTTTGTGTATATAAAATTTACATATTAATTATCAACATATAATATTTATAGTGAAACATATAATGTTTGTGAATATAGCAAAATTCATGAACACAACGAAAAAAGACAAAAAAAGACTGAAAACAACTCCACGGTGCCCACGTAGAGAGATAAAATAATGCGTTTATATCAGAGATATCTATGCAGAGTAACTTTTGTGAGCATAGCCAATTTTTTACGTACATGAAATAATGACAAAAAAAAAGCAAGATAAGAATCTGGAACAATATAAAAATCAACATGCAGCCAAGTTCTGCATCACTAAACGTCAGCACTACCAGAAACATGCTATACAGGCACAAGAGTTTATGGCGAAATCGGCGATTTTGAAGCCCCGTAAGGAAAAAAAAATGTTAAAGATAGGAATATGAGCTTCCAAAGTTAAGGAGATATAGCAAATAAAAAAATGTGCACGTGTGCAAAATTTCATATTCGTAACTTGAAGCATATTCCAGTTGTGGACCCCTGAAATTGCGTATTTTAGGCTGATTCATTCACTCGCTCACTCATATTGTTTAGGGCGTTCGCAATAAGCTAGAAACATGAAATTTGGCATGAAGGTGGATGATTATAAGTAAGTAAGGGGAAAATTCTAACATTTTGAAAAAGTCGCCATCTTCAAAATGTCCGTCAAATATACAATTTAAAAGAATGCACAGCCTAAATTGCTGAAGCTAGAAAAAATAAATTTGGTATGAAGGTGTAGGTTACGAAAATACTAGTAGGTCACTAGTAGGTTAAGAAAATACTACAAAATATTGAAAAAGTGCCATCTTGGATCCAAAATGGCCGCCAAAATGAACTTTTCATAACATACACAGCCTAAACGGCTGAAGTTAAAAATACGAAATTTGGTATGACGGTACATCATTACCAGTAGGCTACGAAAATATTACAAAATGTCTCCAAAGACGCCCTCTGGGATCCAATATGGCGGACCTCAAAAATTCATTTTCCACACCGTTTGAACTAGAGATACGAAATTAGGCATAAAGGTGTATTATCAAGAGTAGTTTTGGAAAATATTACATTTTGTTTTAAAGAAGCGCCATATTTGATTCAAAATGGCCGCATAAAAAACATTTTCAACACCATTCGAGTTAGAGAAATGAAATTTGGTATGCATGTGTATCATCACGAGTAATTCAGGACAACATAAGAAAACGCTAAAGAGGCGCCATGTTTAATCCAAACTGGCCGCCCCAAACCCAATTTTCTAAACCACTGAAGCTAGAGAAACGAAATTTGGTATGTAGGCGTACCATCACGAGTAGGTTACAATAAATGGGACAAACCTCCATTATGGAGGTGTAGCTCCCAGTGGGCTATGGGGCAAATCTGCACCATGGAAGCGCATTCCCCTGCAGAGTCTGGTTGCGATAAAGGGAGCGCAGCCTGTGGTTCGCTTTCCAAACTGACAAACATGCTAAACCTCTGAACTAGGAACGTAGCCTCCACGGGTGCCTGGGGGCAGCGTTCTCAGCGAAGAGAAGCGAGTGTATTTATAGTATATTATACAGATGCCGGCCGGGTGGCCGAGCGGTCTGCGACGGTAGCCCATCGGCACGAAGGTCTTGGGTTCGAGTCCTGGCAGGGGCATAGGTGTGGAATTTAGCATCTAAAGGCGAATCGTGACGGGCCGAAGTCCGAAGTTACTAGACTCGCCCATTTAAAAATAAAGTTTACGAAAGTTTTTATTATACACGTACAAAAAACTGTGAAATCCGAGCAAAATCACCAGAGGTGCAAAAAGTTCAGCGAAGTTCGTCAGCACCAAAAGTGATGAAATTTAGGATTAATGAACGAAATTTCTTGTCGACAGCATTGAAGAGGAACACTAGAAGTTGGCGCGAGGTGGCAAGGTTCATGACCTTCAAGCCATAAGATTGGTGGTGGCGTTAAAACCACGATGCCCACCACAACCAACCCTAAGGTTCGAACATCATAAACCATGCCACCTCGCGCCAGCTTTCAGTGATCTTCTTACAAACTGTCGGCAAGGAACTTGGCTCATCCATCTTTCATTTCATCACTTTTTTGGCTGAAGAACTTGGCTAAACTTTTTGCACCTCTGGTGTTTTTGCTCGGATAAAATATACTGATGTTGAGACATCGTCTAGTCTAATCATAATTGTTAGATGGCACATCTAACTGTACATGCACTGAGATGAATTTGATATAGGTATTAAAAAGAGACATTTAAAGCTAGAAATACAAT
>JAGDQP010062679.1:0-11840 GCA_022664845.1 Lepisma saccharinum
TACGGACTGATTACGTAAACCAATCAGAGGATGATTTTCGTTGTATGACGTAGGAGATTGAATTCTCCGTATTTCATGCTATATTTCTACGTAACGGGAAACCGTAGCGCTGAAATTTAAAAAACATTATATGTTATTTAATCCGATGTACACAAACAAACTGTAAAATATATAAGGACAGGGAAAACGGAAATGTCCATTGAGAATTATATTATTAATTTCTATTTTTATTAAATTGTCTTTGTTGATACGTAGGATCAAATATTGGTTGTGAAGCGTGTATATTTATTTATATTCAAATCATATCTAGATTGCAATACAGTTATAGATGAAGACGGAAACGTATACAGGTTCTTGTGGTTGATTCTTTAAAATAACTTCATCTGACTTCAGGTATTTTAATACGCAGATGACTCATTATTACTGACGATTAATTAATTTAACCGATACATTACTTCCTTGAGAAATGAATTATGTTTGTGGTTCGTATAGAAATTCAAAAAGAGTTAAAATGTGTTATTAATGAATAATGTAATAGCGAGGTGGAACACATGCAGTATGAAATATAATCCTTGGATTTTCAGTTGTGTAACATTGATTGTTTCCAGATATATTTCTCTGTTATTCTTCGGGGCACTGAAAAAGATGCACAGAGAGTTATTCGAAACGTCAGAAACGTTTTCTCTTGACGTGCGTACGGCTATAAGTTACCTTTGTTAACACTTTGTCCCATTGTTAACATTACTCCATCGTGTCGTGCGACTGAGTTGAACGGAAGATCATTGTCACTCGGACATGGAGCGTTGTCTGATCAGTCTAAGTTCCAGTTCTTTGGAAACAACAGTATCGCGTAGAACACATGACTCAATGGACCGATCGTGTGAACAAGCAACTGGTTATCGCTGAAAATAAAAGTGCACAATATGTCCCAAAATAAGTTCACAATATGTTATAGTTTACCAGGTTTTTAGTACATAATAAGTAAACTTCTCGTGAAATTAATACGAACTACGCACATTTTTAGTACACAACATGTGAACTGCTGGTGTGTTGATACCAATTTATGCACAATAGTTCATTTAATAGTGACAAATGCAGAAAAAGTGATCTGAAAAAGAACTATAGATAATGTAAACTACAGCTTAATATGTAAATATAAGCTTAATATGTGCAAAATACGGGTTATAACCCAATATAAATACACATTGAGCACACAAAAACTCACATTTTCTGTTGTTTTTTTTTCAGTAGGTTCACATAAAGTTCACACGTTCGTATAAAGTTATTGTTTTTGTATGCTTTTTGTGCCAGGAGAATTTTCAGTGAGATCGCAGTAGTTCTAGGGTGGTCTGGTAGTGTGTGCTGTAAGGACAGTGTTGTTGTTTTGGAATAACTGTTCTTACCAACTATCTTCACCGTTTGTGATAGCCTTTTGGTGAATGAATCTTTTAACAGAACAATGACATGTCATTGGCTCATGGTCACCAAGAAATGATTGAGTGAGCATCCCATAGTCTTTAAACATGATCTTTGTGCACCACCTAAAAGATTATGTTGAACATGGCGTACATACTTTACTTTTTCAATTGAAACAGCGTGGTAGACGATACCTCCGGATTTTCTTTGTGTCTGGCGGAAGTGTTTCCTTTATAATAAAATTAAGAGACTAAGGGCCGGTTTCTCCAACGTCGATTAAATATAGCTTAACCATCCGATAACTAACCGTGCGTTAAATTTTTTCCATTTCACCAACGCTAACATTACAAATTTAACAAACCGTTTACAATCGGACCGTTAACCACTTGATTTCTAAATTTCTCATAAGCTAAACGAATTCTGATTGGTAGAGTGAAAAGTTGTGTACGGCTGACAAATGAACCTCGCAATCCGCAAGCAATACGTTGCTGGCACTTGTTCGTGTATGTTTGTTTGTGTTTGTATACATGTGTGTGTGTGTGTATGTATGTATGTATGAATTCAAATGATTTCCAAATAAATGCCAATAAAATAATATTACAACCCGTAACAGTAAACAAGGCAAGAATCTTATCCTCTTCCGGCTTCTGGAAGCAAGTTTCAGTATATCTGGAAGCATCCGACTTCTGGAAGCATCTTTTCTACACACTAGAGGAATAGAAACAGATGAGTTGAAGAACGTTTCTTATGTATGAATATGTTAATACGGATTGTTTCTCCTTTCGTTTACATAGCTAATTGCAGTGCTCAAAAGGTTGAAGCCCTTTATTCTTATAAATACAGACAGGATTAGCCAGTTTTCATCTATTTCATGGAAGTAATACTTTATGTTAGCTACTTCTGTTGTGTGGCGTTAAATGTAGTTCCAATGTTGTTATTTTCATAATTTCGGATGCATACAAGTATAATGAATAAGTCAAGCAAGGGGGTGGCTCATGGATCAAGTTCAGTTTAGGTCACCCAGCTACTGAGCAATACGTACGCTTTATACCACTCATTCCCTTGCAAATAATTTACTTAGACACTTCTGTAAATACCTAGCGGTAGACAGCAACTCAAATTCAATTTCGAAAAGCCATACTTAATAATAATTTACATAAATACGTACTCGATTTACTTTATACACAGGTATGGCTCCACATGGGGAATATCAGTGGCGGCATTTCGTGTGATGATTATCACATATTTCTACATAATTAATGGAAAGATATCGAGGGGCGCTAGAAAGCGTAAATAGTTTAGGTAAAGCCAGGGTAATTATTTTATCATTATACTTGAAGCATATAACATTTAACAGGCCATCCTTGTGCTCAGCTCCAACGCGGAAGTAGCTAATTAATTGCACGTATTTGTTGCATTTTCAGTCTCATACTTCCGTGGTCAAAATCTTTCTTCTGTAAATTTTACATTTTTTGGCTTACCTAAATTGAACTTAACTGGGACACATTATTGAAGGGCGTATGCGTGTTCTTGCACTCACATCATCGTTGCTCCATATTGTTCATTGCACGGATCCGAAATAATGTTAATATCAATTGCAAGTACATTCAGTGCCGCATAACAGAAGTAGCTAAAATTAAGAATTACTTAAAATGAACAGAAATGACTTATTGGCAATAGTTAAAGGAGATAAACTAGACGGAATAGCATTCTTTGTACGTAGTATGAAGAAGTCTTATCGTTATGCTAACTTTTCCTGTTTACATGTGAAATTTATAATACACGATCGGCAATGTTCACAATACTTTCTCTTTTACTCCACATCATTTCCCCTCCCAAAATATCTTAAATCGACGTTTCTAGCATGCACTACCACTCTCCAAAACGTTTAGTAAACTATATACAGACACGTATTAGAGAAAAGTATTCTCCTGAAATTACTTAAATGGAATTATGTTAATCGTTAAGACGACGTATATAAAGGAGTAGTAAAGCGACTTCGTGCGATTTTTTTTACCAGATTGCCTTTCTTTGGTATGATATATATATAAAGAACGATGATCAAGTGCGTAATTTATACCTTAGGCCTAAATACGTAGCGCACACGTCTACTTTTCCTGTAAAACCATTCTTTAGAGCGCGTCTTCTTAAGCATACCCATATAGGCCCCTAAACATACTCGAACATCATATTTACATTGCCCGCAAAGCAGGCAACATTGTTTTTAAATGTTTTTGATCTTTAATACTATTGAAATGCATTGTGCCAAGTTGTATATTTCATCAAGCAATTCTGTGTTTATGCTTTCCATTTCTTGTTTCCTGTTTTCAGACTTTCGAGATACACAATCGCTATCGGACCGTTAAATATTTGATCGACGAAAATCTGATGATTAAAGTTAACGACAGCTTTAAGAAACCGTTAGCGTTAACCGATGTTGATGAAACGGTCATTTCTCCTAATCAGACGTTAAATGTGCTTAACGGGTTTTTAAATCTTTAACCAGCGTTGGTGAAACCGGCCGTTAGTGTCCTCCCTTCTACCATAGTGACACAAAGAAAATCACTCGCAAAATGGATATAACTTCTTTTGTGAGTAGAATTCTTGTGTCACTCTTTCCTTTACCCCGAAGGGGATTCTGCCGGCCGGGTGGTCGAGCGGTCTGCGGCGGTAGGCCATCGGCTCGAAGGTCCCGGGTTTGAGTCCTGGCAGGGGCATGGGTGTGGATTTTAACAGCTAACGGCGAATCGTGACGGGCCGAAGTCCAAAGTTACTAGACTAGTTACATAAAAAAAAATAAAAAATAAAAATAAGTTTTTACCGAAGGGTTTTTTGTACTTATCTTATTTTGTAAGACTGTTTATTAAAAAAAAATGCGCAGTGTTCATATAGTAGTCGATTTTGGACCATGGTAGGCTTCGTATCTCGAAAACGGTCACTCCTATTAAAAACTAAGCATTTTTTAACCCAACGGGGCCCGCAATTGACCCCCAAACCCCGCTGGTACCAAATATTTGGGGCTAAAGCAAAAAGACACACAGAATGACAGACAAACTTTTCGATCATTTGTGAAAATTCTGTGATTTTGTTAGACAGTCATAACTTTTAAACCCCTTCACCGATTTTGATGTGTGATACATCGTTTGAAATGTATTGAAGCGTAGATTACGATTCCGCAGGTTTCGGCCACCTATATGGTCTTGGGTCAATGCTATCATCAGAAAAGTGGAATTTTGAATTATTTTCGAACTGCCCTAGGGGTTCCCAGGGAGGTCTTAACGATTATTATTTTCTTTTTTGTCTTAGTGTGGCAAAGAGCTTTCAAATGGACGTTCAAGCATCAAAATCGGGCTTATAGTTGTCTAGATCGGAAATTAACTACTGTATATATGTGAGTGCCGCTAACAGACTCGTTTGTGAGCGTCACTCGAAGAACTACCGTTCTTCATGATATAAAAATAATTTATGTTCAACCACTTTCAGATTTTGGTCTCTTTAATTAAATGAAAGTGACCACAATTTTCAATTATTATCTCTCAAATTTAGTAACATTCTGCTGAAAATTTCATCATATTGTTACATTTACGTGATACTTTCTCTAAACATCACTTATTAAATTCAAGAAGTTATCAAAAGTTGTTTTGTGCACATTTGCCGTGTGCAAAAGATGGTTTTAACATAGAAAAGAATTGCAATTGTTTTACAGTATCTCTCTCTCTTCCCGCTCTTTCATTGTGCGTGTGTGTGAAAAAGTCAGTAAGTCTATGTCCAATGTGTGTTTGAGATCGATGAAAGGAAGAAAAAACCTTTGAAAAACAGGGATAACATCAGGCCAACATAAAGCTGTTCATTTCCTCTTTTTATGTCTCTTTTCTCGAAAGCGTCCCATGTGACAGAGAAAGAGAGATTCAAAGCCGTCAGACTGAAAGGGGGCAGCGGAAAGAGAAGGACGTTTGGAGACCTTAATGAGTAATCAAGGCTCTTGTGTCAGACGGCTGAAGAGAAAGGAAGAAGCCTTTGAAATTCTCAGACTCTTCAAATAATTGCGGAAAGAAAAAAAAATGAGTGGAGATTATTTGTTTTCTTTCTTTCTCTCTTTCTTTCTTTCTTCGTTTGGCTATTTTGTTTTCCTCAGAGTCGGCTTATTCTTAGTTTAATGATAAAAAGAGTTAAAATTTCTTTCTAGCTTCGCAAAACGTTTACAATATATCAACGTTCAGTGTACACCTGAAATAATGCTATAAACTTGGAGGAGCCTGAGCCAAAATTGCCTGAAAGCCTTAAAAATTTAATTAAAATTTGGCAAGTGATTTTTCACATAAAAAAGTTTCTTTGAAAAAGATTCGAAACATGCGTGGTTTACGTATATTATAGGCGCTTAAAGTGAAGGCGGCATCGTTACAAATGACGTTATATCCCGACAAGTAATGACGTAAGTGGTGTCGGCCAAACAAATCACAATCGAAGGGACAGATGAAATATCCCTGGAGTTAATTCGTAAAATATTATCATATGTTCTTGTCCCAGTTACCAACCTATTTAAGCTATCAATTACCACAAGCACTTTTCCCACGTTGTGGAAAATAGCTCGAGTTCTACCTCTCCCCAAAGAAAAAGTCATATGCAGTGCTGACGACTTTCGACCTATTAGTGTTTTACCAGTTCTTTCCAAAGCTCTAGAAAACATTGTAAGTGATCAGATTCGTTCTTACTTACAATCTTATAGTCTTCTTAACCCCTTTCAATCAGGTTTTCGGAAAGGTTGTATCACCGCCACTGCTCTGGTTCATATAACAGATGATATTCGTTATGCTCTTGACAATAGGAAAATAACAATCTTTGCACTTCTTGATTACAGTAAAGCTTTCCAATCTATAAATCACAATATTCTTTTTCTCAAACTATCAAGGATCTTCAACTTCTCAGATACTTCTGTACAATGGATTCAGAATTATTTAAATGGCCGTTCGCAATATGTATCTGTGTCTGGTATTGATTCCTCGTTGAAACCTCTTCATCATGGCGTCCCTCAAGGTAGGGTACTAGGTCCATTTCTTTTCTGCTTGTATATAAACCATTTGCCATCTGTATTGCAGCACTGTATCACCTTTACGCCGACGACTTCCAATTATACATTTCCTGCTCTCCAAATGAGCTAACTACAGCTATAACCAAACTGAATGAGGACTTAGAAATGATTGTTCGGTGGTCCAATGATAATGCCCTGATTCTAAATGCATCTAAATCTTAGTGTCTTCGTATAGCATCAAAACCTATCTTCTCGTCCCTTCAATCGTACTCGTTTTCTGATGTGCTTCTAGATAGAGTCGTTATTCCTTATTCGGATACGGTGAAAAGTTTAGGTCTTATTTGGAATCAACATCTAACTTGGACGTAATATGTCAGCACTGTCTCCAGGAATGCCTTTGCCGTTTTACATACAATGAACAGACTTAGAAATTTTCTTCCAATTTCTCTTAAGAAAACTCTTGTACAGGCACTAGTAATGCCTCATTTAGATTACTGCAATGTGATTCTTGCTAACCTAGATGAAGTACTGACTTACCGGCTGCAACGCATTCAAAATGCTTCTGTTCGTTTCATTTTTAATCGTAAACGTTCTGACCATCTAACACCGTATTTCGATAGGCTGCAGTGGTTGAAAGTCTCGGAACGAAGGGAATTTCATTCATTACTTCTGTTCTTTAAAATTCTGTGTGTTCAGCAACCTCCCTACCTTTTACAGCGTTTTAAGTTTCTGAGCGATCATCATAATCGCGATACTAGATGACGTACGAACCTACTACTTTCCATTCCTCACCACAATTCTTCCTTGCTTTCTACGTCTTTTACGGTTTCGGTGTCCCGCAAATGGAATTCGCTGCCTGTCTCAATCAGAGAGTCAACTTCATTATCCATTTTTAAGTTTATGCTCTACAACCGCCTCTCAGTGCAACGCGACTAATACTGGTTTCATCAACCTTCGTTAGAAATTTAATGAATCGTAAAGAAGCTATAAGTACTTTGAAAACCATTAGATTCTGTAACTAACAATTCGTTGAGTTCTTGGGAAGTATTGGTGAAGCCCACCGAAAAGTCAATTTTCACTTTATTCATTCTAATTGTTAAGTGTTGACCAGTTCCGCCTTTTGTTTCCATGTTCATAACTGTCATGATTTAATAATATTATTTACTTCTGTGGTGCTTCCAAAGTTGCGTATCTTTTGTAGTGTGAATGTGTGTGTGTGTTTGTGTGTATGAAGAGAATCCTATAATAACTCGATTGTCTTAGTTTGTAGTTTAGTCCACTTTTATTTTCGTTTTCGTTTTTATCATTAGTTTATAGATTGATTATTATTGTGTTTCTTTTATTGAAACTTTTAATTACACCGTATTGATGGTTAAGTGTAAGAAAAGGCCGTGATGTCCTTAACTTCGCCATGTAAAACAAGACGAAATAAATAAATACCTAACTCATATATTTAAGCAAAGTTTATGATTGAAGAGTGCAGCTCAGAAATGTTTACATTGACAAATCTGTCTGTGTGGCACTCCTTCAATCATAAAGTGTTACTTAAATAGATGTATTGGGTACTCTTTTTATTGTGATCTGCGTACCCGACTTCACTCATTTTATTACTTATTGAAACATGACGTCATTTGTGATGATGCTGCAGTATTCGATAGCGTATGTAGCTCCGAAATTACGCATGTTCCAAAATTTCGAAACGTTCTTCTTATTTTGATGTGAAGATTCCCCCATGGAAATGTGTAGCATTATTTCAGGGACATACTGTATATCTATGTATCTATTATTATAAATATAGTCTGTCATTACGTTTATTAGCTCGAAGCAACACTTTGTAACGAGTATTTTGCATTATTTTTATATAAGATATTGAGTTTCACAAAAATATTCGTTGAAAACGTTAACAAAGAATGCTGAAGTGAAAAAAAATAGTCATTAAAATTGTGTTCCTGGTAGGGGTGTTCCAAAACTGCTTAACCGGTTTCGGTTCGGTTTGTAGTTTAAACCGAATCAGTCGGTTTGGACTTCAAACGGGTTCGGTTCGGTTTGGGAACGGTTCGGTTCGGTTTGGGAAAGGTTCGGTTCGGTTTGGAAACGGTTCGGTTCGGTTTAAGAACTTTTGAGCCCTGTTTGAGGACTGTTTTGCTCGGTTTCAGTTCAATATTCGAAATCGATGGAAATGCAGTTTGGGTTATTAGGAACCGTCCACCGAGATTATAATGGACTGTAATGTTATGTTTTTCGGTATAACTTTATTCAGTTGTAAAATTATTTCGATATTACTGAAACAATTGAGGGTTCATACTGTGTGGGTACTTTTAATGATGCTTTGTAAATTGGAATAAAACTCTTAATATCAATTGGAAGACAACTTTACGGCATGGGCGGATGTACGAGAGATACCCTGGAAGGGGGGGAGGCAATTACTTGGTGGGTGGATGCTATTCCAGGGGAAGCTACGTTTAGAATGAAACATTAAACTCATCGGCTAGGGGTGTTCCAAAAACCTGTTAACCGGTTTCGGTTCGGTTTGGGAAAGGTTCGGTTCGGTTTCGGTTAACCGTTCCAAACCGGTTCAAGTGGCAAACCGAAACCGTGGTTTACGTTTTCAGGAACCGTCCATCCCTAGTTCCTGCTCTTCACTCCCCAACATGTTTGTCCTCGTCTAATGGCTGAAGTTTTGTGGTGGCTTTTGCAACTTCGAAAGCCTTCAGAAATTAATCATTTTACCAAATGTCATATAAGAGATATTACGATTAAAATAGCAGATCATGATAAAAATATATCTTAGTTTAGGTATGGATTATGCTTTTGTACTTGAATTTCATTTATGACATTTAGGGAGCTATGGCTGAGATCGATTGTGCTTCTCTTTATGCCCTGTAAAAACAGTACCCATGATTCTTCATCTGGTGCCCAAGATGTAGACGGTCGTTAATACACCCATGATAATTGAATGTACCGACAATAGCTATAAGTACACAACGTATCCATGACATATACCCAGAATTACGTTTGAACCATGGAACCTGCTAACTTGCGCAGAATTTATCTCATTTTATTATTTTCCATTTTACAACATTTTTTTCAATTTCCCACAAACTTGTAGTCTTGGACTTATGCCATTTTACAAATATACGATTCATTTATAATTATTTTCGTAGAATGTATATTCTACTTGTTGACGTAGAATATAATTGACTATAGGAGTTTCTCATTAACATTTGGGAACCTTAAGATCCCTCGTACTAATTAGGATTAAAATTGAAGACCTTAATTTTAAAAACATCCCAAGTCCGCTTTTTTCCTATTTTCATTTTTTTTTTCTGTTCATCGACATCTGTTTCAAGTCTATCCACTTTCATAATATATTACGTCCTAACTCCAACTCAAAATCTTTTTTTTTTTTATTAGAAAATAATTTCAACTGAATACAATAAGATATCAAGTCCTTGGACTGTTTTTGTTCCTCCTGAAAAAATACTCCGATGGACTTGGGTTGTTTTTCAATTCGGGTCTTCAATTTTAAATGTGACCAATTAAGAGATTTCCGCTTAAGGAAATTGTTTGTGGAACTCTAGGTGCGCAATAAGCATTTTAATTATAGTATAGTTAGTCAAATTTTAATCTGAGAGTTAATTAATTTGAGCGAACACAGACGTTTTGGACACAATGAAGATATGACAGTAGAGATATATAAACAGGCAGACTGACAGGCAGATAGATAGATGCATGAATAAGTCTTCTAGTGGGGATATTATTGTAAAATTTTGTTCTTTTCCGGGTTGAAACAGGACTACCCTTTCTATTCCAACTCCCCACGCAACACTGACGGAAGTCAGACCGTGTATTTCAGGAAACGCAACCAAGGAGTGGCACTAACCTTGCTACCACCCCAGCTGGGTGACGTCACCTGAATAACCTCCGACCCAGTGTTCTGTTACAATAAGAAAGACCTGCCGCCACAGGAGAGGGCCAAAAGATGAAATTTCATCGGACTAAACAAAACTCCATGAAATTCAACGAAATGCCGAGAGAGTGAAGGCAGATCAGAGCCAGACACTACCCCACTTCGGGCTTACATTTGTACATCACATCGCATCGACGAATAGCATGCATGGCAACAGGGCAGAGGAAAGAGAGATAAAATAATATCAAAATAAACCGAGTTAATGACGAAAGCCAGTAAGAAAAGAGAAATGGGAGCGGGTGCACGGAGGTAGCGGGGAGCCACCCTAAATACGCTCAAAACGTCTATGCAGAAAAGTCAAAATCAAAAGAGGATTCACGCTAATAAAATAATGGCGGGGAAAGAAGGAGTCACTACTAAAACAAAAATCAAGGGAAAAGAATCTTATGAAAACAGCAACTCTCATCACATTCTGCATTCCCAATGGACTTGCCAATGACTCATGGGCGATGCAGAAGTAAAGAACAAAACCTAAGCAACGCTTGCGCAATATAAGCACTCATCGCAGCGCAGGAGAACGCAGAAAGAAACAAAAAGAAAAATAAACCCGGAACCTCAGCGATCATCCACCTTCACAGCTACCTTGGTTCCACTGGTCAACAAAAGCTCATTCTAGCCTCACTGTTTACCATCCTCTTCTCATTCACTTAACTCACTTTTTCCCTATGTACACGTACCAGAAAAAATAAAAGAACGAAACTAAACAACCAGGTGGGACTCGAACCTCCTGCTCTGGTGACGCAGGTCGGGAAACATCAACGACACTACGCGAAATGACAGTCTCATTCTGAGGCGTTTTCTATACCTTAAAAAACAGCTACAGCAACTCTACAGCAAGGACCTAGAACCATACCTCGTTCATCCAGCAACTAAAAGCTGGCATATTTTATCCACTGGACCCAAGGGGCTGTGAAAGTACACGGGCACTTTCGCTGAGTTTGAAAGTTTAAACAATTTCGTCATTTAGTCACATGAAAATAATCCGAATTTCGAGGTTAAATAAATTTAGAAAATTCTTTACACGCATTGGTAATTAACGCTAAGCAAATTCTATAACACAGACTTCAGACTTTAGTGTGAGGATACCTTAATGTGAAATTTCAGACCTTCGACAGGTCATCGCAACTCACTATAAAACTACGGTATACACGCCTTATGAACTAAAGATTCCTTCAGGATAAATTATCCATTACTACAAATGAATAGATTTCAAGGTTTATTGAAATCCCAAATAAAACAAATTTATAAGATTCAAATGTCGAAACGGTACAGAATTCACATTTTCATACGTATGAATCGAAACTGTAAACAGAACAATCTATTTGACTTATCGCTGACAGGTTAGTTTATTTTGAGTTGAATACTGTACAATATTTAATATATATATATATATATATATATATATATATATATATTAAATATTGT
>JAGDQP010062680.1:0-11840 GCA_022664845.1 Lepisma saccharinum
ATTTGTACAAGGTGAACACATTAGTGTTTCACATTGCATTTGTACAAGGTGAACACATTAGTGTTTCACATTGCATTTGTACAAGGTGAACACATTAGTGTTTCGCATTGCATTTGTACAAGGTGAACACATTGGTGTTTCGCATTGCATTTTACAAGGTGAACACATTAGTGTTTTCCATTACTTTATTTTAGTTCATGTACCCGTAGAATAGATAGTGTAACCGCATTTCAATTTTATAGTCATTAAGAAAAATGTATATAGTAACCGTTGTCAAAACGACCCATACGCCATCAACCTACAACCCCATATCATTGACAAGAAATACATTTCATTAAAAAGATGCATTTTCCCTTAAATTTATTTTATAAGATAGGTTAATTTTTTATGAACTATATGTGTAATTATGTACAGAGCATTTATGGTTCAGTGCAATTTATTTAAGCATTAATTGTAATCCATGAAACAATACCTTTTTCTTTTGTTCTATTTTTAATTTTAATTTTCAGTTTAATCAATTTATAGAGGAACTTATATTTAATAGTATATTTTATTCATGACACCACTTGCTATTTTAATCATATTTTCTATTTCTTTTACTATTTTCTTTCTCTTCCTTTACATTTTCTTAGAAAAAAAATAATTTAATCGTAAATCACTTGACTTTCTATTATTTTAATGAGATACTGCTTACTTCAAATCAAAACAAATGCACCGAAAGAGAAAGAGAACACGCTTATGCTGAGCTATACGCCAAGCTTCATTTGAAAAACCATTGAAATTTCATCTAAACAAGTTAATTGTGCTGCAGAAAGACTGAATTAATAACAATCAACATTTAACCTACAATTTGCCCGTGAAAGACGGAACCCCGAGAAAACCCAGCCAAATTCTCATTTGGATATTTCAACGCAGAACTTCATAGTGGAACCAAGAACTTTTCTACAAGTTCGTTGCACCAACAACCAGCCACAGTACTCCACGGACGTTATCTTCCCCTTCCACCCAATTATTGGAACTTTTGGAACGGAACTTTTGGAACATAAGGAACCCTAATTTGGAACAACCCCACCCAGGACACCAATTTAGATCTTCAGTGCTCAACAATTATTGTGAATACATATTTAAATTAACCCCAGTTTACCTCCCTGTGGAAAATTTTAGTGATCAAGGTTTTATACCCACACTTCCAAACAGTGAAAAACGAAAAGGAAAATATATATTTCTAAAGTGATCGCCTTATAACAACTATATACTCAGTGAATGTACTACTTCTTTTGGAAACTATTTTGAGTGCTTACGACTACAAATAGTGTTTTTGAACTCTTATCGGACAAGTTTGAACTTTGAACATATATTGATTGATTAATGTTTTACGTACTTTAGTGACTTCGATATTGTGTATCGTGAAAATACTAAGTGACATTTTCCAAGATATAGACCAAATACAGTGCCTCAGTGAATTTGTGACTATTATCCTACTATGTGAGAAAAAAAAAGGAAACAAAAACTTTTACCTTTATGTAATTAAACCCACATTGCCTTTAAACTTTATATCACAGAAAAAAAAAGTGAATAGAGTTATCACTTCACTATTATCACACTTTGATCGCAATTATAAACTATAATACGACGCACTATAAACTATAAACTTCCGTGTGATTCACAAGCCAACAATCTCACTGTCTTCCAGCGACTGTTTCCTTCTCACGCGCATCTCAAAGCTCGAACCTTCATAATCTCTAAATTTTGTTTAGGTCTGCAGAATTGTGACCTTCCTTTTTGCATACTAGCATTTCATAGCTATATGAACGCTCACGTGTTACTAAGGAACATTTAATACAGACAGTTGCAATATAAAATATAGTACGAGACAGCAAAGGCAATGTACCATTGATTAATGTTTTATATGTATATTTCTTGATGTTTTACCATCTTGTATGATATTTTTATGGCTTATACTTCAATAAAACTTCTAAACTTAAAAAAAAAAACAGGAAAAAAAATGAAAAAATTAAATATGTTTCATATATATATATAGTTTTCACATTACTAATAACAATGTTAATTTTACTCACTTTTCTATATATATATCATTTAACTTTCAAAATATTATACCGAGTGTTCATAGAATAAATGTTATACAGGGTGTGCTCAAATTATTGAGACACATTTTTCTCATAAATTTTATCGATACCACTAGGGTATCCGAATAAAATTTATTTTTTAAAGAGCGGCAAATGTGATCGCCTCTCATTGTCAATCATTACTAATTTTGTATTTATTCTTAAATTTTCATTTTTGTAATCATATTTCTATAATTAACTTTTATTTTCACAAATATTTTATTCTGTTGTAAATTCTAAAGAATAATAAAGATGGCGGGTAGAGAAGCTCAACACGAACTCCCTTTAGCAAAGCAATATACAGCAAACCACACACACTTACGGAAATTATGACGTAGACCTATTGTTCTACTTTCCTTTAAGCGGCCATTTTGTTCATTTTTAAGACATCATACGATCGTCACGTGAAAGCACTAAGACGCACAAACAAGAGAGCAATGAACTATATTAACCTAATTATTTCGTCACTTCAAGACCGTATATAAAGGACCCCGACAGACCAATCGATCTGCTATCTCACACAGCCGGTCCATGCTGTCACTCAGTACTACGGTTCTAGAAGGAAGCCAAGAAACATAGAAGGAAGTCCAGTATAGCTTAAATCTCATCTTAACAGAAGCAGTCAATTTTGATACAAGTCTTAGAAGAACACAACTTTCAACTTTATTTTCCAAGGTATGTTTCAAGGATTTCTTAGAACATTGGTGCTTAAATAGTTTCATTGCCTGAACGATTCGTGTGCTCTGTTAAATATTTTAGATTTGAATATAGCTTTTCGGTGTGTGCTGTATTTTATTTTGTTCTTTAATCTTCGAGTTGAGATTCTGCGCCTTTTTAGGGAAAATGTAAAATCTTGTTATCCATTTCATTCCTAAAGCTAGAATATACTCTATCCCAGAAGTTACCATTATATTAGAGCTAATATCCACTTAACTTATGCTGAACGTCCCTCTCGTATTTGCGAATGCTCAAACCCTTATCTGAGTTACGCTCGAGTAGACTTCTCTTTAGCCCCCAAATAACAAAACCTAAAGTCTACGTAATATTTGCCCCCACAAATAGAGGAATAATTTTTCTATAATTGAACACAATTGCAAGACGAAGCCAGACGTTCAAAGGACAACTTCTAGACGTTCACAGTATATATATATAATGTATAGTGCGGGTCAAACGAGTGACTTTGAAATTGTAAGTAATCAGCCGAAAATGTATCCAAATTTTCCTTTACGTGGACGCGAAATTACTATTAAGTCATTAGTAACATCGATTAGGGATCGTGAAGAGTATGTGACCAAGTTCTTTGAGTTTGCCATGGAACATTTACTTCGACATGTTGATCCCTCCTCCAAGATCGGTTTTACCATTCATAGTTCCAATTGTGAAATAGGTAAACCAGTATATGTTCCGTTTAAATTACGTGCACATATTACTGTGGAAGATATGTTACGAAAAATCAAAAATGTTCTTAACTCTAATGAATAGTTTTTGCTGGGTGACGATGTAATGATTAAAGTTACCGACCCTAGTAGAGGTCAGGGTCGAAGTGCCAGTGACAAGTATCTTCCGTTTACAGACTATCTGCAGAAGGATATTATTCTTGTTGACGAAGTTTCTGATTGTCTAGCACGAGCTTTAGTATTAGGAAATCTACGAGCAGATAAAGAATTTGAAAATGCACAATATACGAAAAATCATCCTAAAATGTGGGCATCTGAAGCTAAAGAATTATGCTGTTGGGTAAATGTAGATTTAAGTAGTAACAATGGAGGTAGCTTGGATGATGTAGACACGTTTCAAAAGTATTGGGAGAATGACTATCAGCTTATTGTTTACGGTCGTGTTTCCAAATCACGTCAATATGAGAAAATTTATGTAGGTCCAACAGCAAAGAAAAAATCGTTTGCGCTTCGAAGACAATCATTACATCATTCAAACTGTTACATCAATTTTAGGGAGCAAATGTTATTCTAATTATTGTCTTACTCCATATTCAGAACGACGATTTCATAAATGTACATATATATCTACTCAGTGTGAAATGTACCATCCAAACTCTGAAAGTGTTGACGACAGTAAAATTCATTGCGATAAGTGTAATCGTACTTTTGTAAATCAAACATGTTTTGATAAGCATAAAAAAATTTCTTATTATATGCGAAGCTTATCGCCTTAAACACTCACACCATGTGCCATGCCTGAACACCGAAAGTGCCAAATAGTCCCAGGTGCTTTTAGCTCTTTCACTCACAGGCAGATTTGACACTTCCATCATTTGAATCTTTGTTACATATTGCGTTTCAACACTCCCACACTTGTAGAAAAAATGTACATGTCTGCTCTATATTATACATTTTGGGGGAATCCTAAACTAAACTTTACCCAAGGAGTAACCATATTAAAAGTGTTTATGCAGTCATGGAAAATTAAAAAAAAACGTTGAATCAGAATCAAAGTTGACAACGTTACTGGAACTTCAGCGGATACTCTTGCATAAGCAAACTTTCAGTCACTTAAAACCTCCTTCCCCGTGTTAGTAAAATAAGCAGATACCCGACCATTCCCATAGTGCTTATGTAAAACTTGTCAATTTTCTTTTCATTGCAGTAAAACATCTGTTAACCGAAATAGCGTTTAACCGAAACGGCAAAAAAATCGAAAAAGATATAATTTGAAATTCTAACAGAAAAAGATTTTTCAAAAAGGAGTAAACTTAGTTGTACAAGGAGTTGTCGAACTGTAGAAGCATTTAAGCCTTTATTAAAGGTCTGTAATCTAAAAGTGTTTTTTATCATTGTCTTCAATTTTTTTCACTTTAAACTTTGAAAAAATACAAATTTTTTAACCGAAATTTTGGTTATCCTCAAAATGACTTACTTATTCCATTTATTTCGGATAACAGAGGTTCTACTGCATATCGTCTGAAAACATTCTGATCCCCTTCCCTCATTGTCAATTAAAATAAGTCATTCTTGAACCCCTTCTCCTTAAATGCTTACGTTATACTTGAATGACCCCTTAAACCTATTGACTTTTATGTGATTTTTTATAAGTTCAGTGTTTTCTTAAGGATTCTGCAGTTCATATTGACTGTTTGCTTTCTAAGCACTTTGTGCTGATAATTTTAGGCACATTTCGAAAGTAACACCACAGAGAACCATAGTGATTGTATTTGTAGTATCACCAGTACAGTAATCCAAAATGTCGAAACTAATTTTGCTAGTCTAAGGAAATTGATGGTTTAATTTAGAATAATTTCATTAATTAGCATATCAATAAGAGTATTAACCGACCAACAATAAGGGCAAATTCATAATTCAACAGCCTATCTA
Organism: Lepisma saccharinum; assembly: GCA_022664845.1. Lineage (NCBI taxonomy): Eukaryota > Metazoa > Arthropoda > Insecta > Zygentoma > Lepismatidae > Lepisma > Lepisma saccharinum. Next base: position 5,456 of record JAGDQP010062680.1, read on the forward strand.
TAATGAAAAAGTATTTTAATCTTTGGACCGAAACTTCCTGCACCCAGCGATCCTGCACCGAAACTTCCGGATCCCCAATGGACCCCATACAAGCATTGAATAAATTTATGGAAAGACTAATGAATATGAACTTTCACTATGTTTGGGATTGATAGATTTTGAAAAGGCTTTCGATTCGGTCTCCTTGCCAGCAGTGCTTAAATCACTTGAACATCAAGGCATCGAAAGTGCATACATCACGTTACTGCGAAACATCTACTCGACTGCTACATCTGTCATTAAACTACATCAAGAAGGTGAAAAATTTTAAGTTGGAAAAGGGGTAAGGCGAGGAGATTCAATTTCTCCAAAAATGTGAAATTATCATAATAAAAGTTCTTATACACCTGAACGCAAAATATATTTTCTGTACCAAAACAGAAAAGAAAGGCAAATATTCCCTCTATATGTTATTTAAACAATAATTGGATCGTTTACTTTAGAAAGGACAATATTCAAGACAAAAAAGACGCAAGGAAACTACCCTTTTCATTAAAAAAAAACCTGACACTCGTGTATGAAGTGCATTTTAGTATTCCTTTAGTATCCTAGGAGCCAAGAATGTGTACTATTACGTTGTTTCTTATAGTAAATTTCTTTAAATACGTTACAAATTATGTAATGTAGAAAGAGATCTTAAATTAAATACAAACCCAACATAACTATTCAGTAAAAAAAGGGGGGATAGTTGATTAAGAACAAACCTGATAATCAAAAGGAAATTGGTATACAAAACCCTTGCTGGAAATGAATATAAATTGAGAACATTATTATTATTATGTTAGATTTGAGAAATAACTATTCAATGCTGCATCTAAAATCGGAAAAGGGGTCACACATGAAAAGCACGCATGTCTCCAAACCAATGAGGGGGCATGAAGTATGTAGGGTTTACGAAGGAGGGGCATCGGGTAAAAGAGGTTGGGAACCTCTGTTTAAGAAGGAATTGTTTAAGAAAAGTATGTTTTTTTAAAGTTTTAAAATTATTTTCTGTGCATAAACAAAATTATTAATTTTATTCTTTTAGTACAAATTGTTTAAGAAAAGTATGCTTTAAAAAGTTTTAATTTTTTTCGAGTTATTTTGGTGTTCAGATACATTTTCCCAAGCTGATGTTTGTCACGCAAATCCTAAAGCGTTCTGCAACCAATCAAACGTAACAGTGTTGTGGGCTAGTATTTATTTTAGGATCAATGAGATCTTACTAAAAATAATATAGACCGCTAATCTTTGAAAATATATAAATATATAGAAATATATGAAAGCAACAATGAAATACTGTATTGCCACTCGACTTAATTCGCTGTGCAATATTTCATCATTGTATTACGTCAGGAAATGAGTTAACATTGCAAGATCTAAAAACACGATGAACCATTGTGAATTAAAGAAAAGTATGTAAAAATAGCAAAGCAAAAATATCACCTTGTCATTTGTGGTGAAGTTGGAATCGCTGTTTGTCCATTGCCTCAACAATGTGCACCAAATACTTTTTATTCTTTAGGCATTTCTGCATCTCCTTTCCAGCGACTGACATTCACTATTTTGTACGGTGGAATGGTGTGCTCTTGAGATAAGGAAACTGATTAGCATTATTTAATAATTCTTTTAAAATCATGTTTCTCCCCCCTCCTTGCTTCTGATCATCATAACACGTTTTCTATTGACAAATCTCTGTTCTTCTCCTTCTATCGCGTACTGATGAATGGCTCATTTACTTGTTCCAATATCTATACAGATCCTTCACCCCCTTCCTTCTTCAAAAATCTTCTAAGTTAATTTTGCCTGTTCGGTTATCTTTTGGCATTCGGTGAAGATATGACACTTGGGAACGCAGTTGTCAATTCTGAAGAAACTAGGTCGTTTTCTTGAAAATACACCTGTTGAAACATAGGATTACATTCTCTTTATAGATCTCCGGTACTCGTGAATCGAGAAAATATCTTTTTAACTCACTCTGTGTCGCGACCTTTGCCCTGAGGCAAAATAAACAATGCCATACCAGATAGCGTTGCTGGAATCTTTATACGGTAATATGGTGATGCTCGTATAAAGACTTTTTTTTACAGACAATTGAGGACTGAAGTCTTAGCTCACATCGCTATGGGAACCCGCCATAATACAGTCTAAATCAGGGTTTTTCAACGTGAGGGTCGCGTGTTGTGTCTAAGAGAGTCGCGAGGTGGAAAAATAAATTTAACTAGGGTTTTGTGGATTAAAAATAATAAATTTCAAAGAAGGGATTTTAGTCGGCTTGCTGATTTTATAATTAATAAATAGAATATAAATTTGTTGAATAGTTTCTTGGATAATATAATTAGGATATTTATTATCAAATGCAGCAAATCAACTGTCATTTCTTGAAATACAGATTGCACAAGTTTAATGTTAGTGCAAAATCTGAGCCTGTTTTAGTTTAAACCAGTTTTGAAGTGTCCGGTTCAATTTAGCATCTCTTAGCTGTTTCCAGTTCACACTTTTCTTGTCAGGTTGCACTTATACGTGACAGTCAATTCCCAAGTTACACGTACCACCACTATCATACTTCATGGGGAGAATAACGTGGTTCTATGTCAAAAGTTATGATCCCATGTTTCAAATATACGGTATATTTATAGGGGTCATTCCATACCAAATCAGTCAATAAAAAAATAATTTTAGGCCTTGGGTTTTTACCAAATGTGTGATATTTGGTAATTGTGTTACATTCATCAATATGATCAAAAATACAAAAGTTCATTTTAGTCACTTTTAGTTTTTCAATAAATTGTTTTGGAATAAATAACTTTATATATTGTTAAAAATAAAAATAATGACTGATTTTTTGCGCGTTTTGAAACCTTTAAAAGCCCAAAAGTAACGTTACTCCTGTTACTGGATTATAGAACATCCAACTAAGGTTTAAACTTTATCCACAAAATTACGTAACCTCAACAGTCAGTTTAGCTTACACTTCGATTAGAAAATGACCGAGTTTTAAACGTAAGATAAGTTGAACGTTCACGGACAAATCACTTTAGCTAGTTTCAACCCATTTTCAGTTAACGTTAAGCTATTACAAATAAAATGTTTATCTTTACAATGGAGTTAATTTTACCAATCTTTCCACTAAAAGGCTTACAGTATATCAACATTTAAGAGTAAATACAACAAAACGCTAATTTTCGATTTTCATTTCTCCATAAAGTGGAGTAACTTTAATCCATTTCGTGTTTCCACTTTTTACAGTGTAGCTATCGTTCTTTTCTACTACCTTATGATAAGCTGGTATAAATTGAGATGCGTTTTTAGTAAAAAAAACTAATTTCGATTTTTTAGCGTTGGCCCACTTCTTCAAATTGCTGGTTTATTTTTTCAAAAACTATGTGCATTTTATGGACTGTTTAATGTGCGTACTGTTTTCACTGCCTCAAAGGAAGAAAAAAGTCTAATCGCAAGACCAGAGCTTTTCTTCGAAACTACAAAATAAAAAGAAGTTCCTCTTAAAAATAAAAAAATTTAGGTGAAGGAGTACCGAACCCGGGACCACTGAATGCATTACCCCTTTTTTTTACCATTTTATTAAATCTGAATTGGACTACAGAATCAGAACGGAAAATATTACAAAAAACGATAAATGTAAATAAAGTAATAAAACAAATTAAACAACAACATTTCAAAATAACCTATTTAAAATATAAATAAAATACAAACTATTTTAAAAATAAAAACTTGCGATGAACTGGTATCGAACCAGGGACCACTGTATTACAACACCAACGCCTTATTCATTACTCCACGTAGCCAACTATCACCCAGTGCTTTCTGAGAGCTCTTTATATAAATTCCGTACACGCGTAACAGACGCTACTAATTACGTAGTGTTCACACGTCATGGTTGTCCTCTCTGCAGACAAGTCTCTGCCATTTTGTTCCGTTCTCCCAGCAGTTATGTTTGTTTAGAAAACAGGAAACAATGTGTTTTTCCATTAACAAGTTTCGGAGAAAAATAGCAGCTAACCCAGTAACTGCTATTTTTCATCGGTTGTAGCAGTCATAGCAATTTATCCCCTGTAGTAGTGAAAAATAGCTGCTACGCTAGTTATGCCCATCTCTATTTCTCACCATTTTTTGAAGGCTTTACTAATGTTTTTTGCTTTCTTTCTGTACTGTATAGATGCGCCATTCCTTCCAGATATCAAATCCGGCATAAAGTAGATTTTCCATTTTTGGCGTTTATTGCCTTCTTCAAACAGCCGATTCAATTCGCTTACAATTTCACTAACAAATAAAATTATATGTATCAACGCTGAAAAAATCAAGATAGTCTTTGATTTCCGTCTACCTAAGAGAAATAGTATATGAACTTTGTATCTTTAAGAAAATCACAAGTGGATGCTCTTATTACATCTGATTGAGTAATTTTCGCTTTGTTTATGGGAATTATAACACGAATCCCGACACGCCATACTAGTAACTTGCCTTTAGTTCAATGACAAACCGTCTCCAGATTGCTTACATCATAACATGGCGGCGGTCGATTTAAGCGCACTAATGGAACCGTTTGGAAACAAGGCTTGATATCTCTTGATATAGAGAATACAGAAAGAAAAGAAAGTGTTTTCCAAAGTCTGCTTAGCACACGATTTTTTAATGCAATAAAAGAATACTGCCGGAAATGTCTATTGTGAATTTTCATGCTCTTGTTTTAGTTCTAAAGAAGGAATTCTTAGTAATGGAATTAATCTTAAATAATTTCCTTTAGAGATAAGGAATTCAAATGCAGCAAAAGAATTCTATTGCAAGAAGTAAAAGGAAGCAAAGAGAATGAAAAATAGCATCTACAATACAAGAAACAAGGTAATCTCTAGAATTTACTGGGAAATTCAAACAAGTTGCTGAATTCTATTATCAGTTTTTCGGCATACTGCTCTTGTGCAAGGAAAGCAATGAACACTTTCTGAAGGGCAAAAATGAGTGGCTAAATGTCGAAATCGTCTTTAATAACTATCCGATAATTCACTACCTAAAGATAAGCTCCTATCGCGCCGCAAGCTGATATAGAAGAGATGGCTTCGCGATAAATACCGTTACAAGTGTTTTGTTTTTAGTTTTACTACAGTATATTTTTCTCCTTATTTGTAGTGATATGAACTTAAGGCATATGAACCTACAAGTCAAGGGATGCTTTTAAGCCATGTTAACCCAGTTGAGAAGTTCATGGCTAGGAAGCAAGAGACTAAAACTGCACGAACTGTGTTCACAGTGGATCCGGTATCCTTTTCTGTATTTCTTTTAACTCTCAATTAACGTTTATGGCCAGTATAATGTATTTATATATTCTCTTGACTTTTTCTTATACCACTAGTTCATTGTCAACAAACCTCTTCATTCAAGGAAACTACGAGAAACAAGGGTTTTAGTCAGGTTTTCAGGGTCTCTGGAGCACTGTAGCCAGATGTGATTGAAACAAAGATCCTGCACTGCAAAAACTGTACCTTTGAAAAGTGGGAACAAAATGCTAATTTTGTACCCACAATTTTTTAGAGGCAGTGGGTTTAGAGGGGTAGTTCTTTACCTCCGAGTTCTTGGGAGGAAACAGAGTAATAAAAAAAGCAATGTTAAAATATGAATTCCTGTGCCCGTCACTGATTCTAAAAAATTGTGGATACATTATACCGCCTATTTTTGAGAATCAGTGACGGGCACAGGGATTCATATTTTACCATCGTTTTTTCTATTACTCTGTTCCCTCCCAAGAACTGGGAGGCAAAGAACCGCCAGTCTAAACCCAACCCTGGGTTCACCACTGCCTCTCAAAATTTGTGGGTACAAAATTGACAGTTCGTACCCATTATTCAAAGGTACAGTTCTTTCAGTGTGTTGAACACCGTGACGGTCGGTTGCTAGGTTCGAGCCCACAATCTTCCGAATGCGAAACTAAGGGTGTACCGTCTGAGCCATGGCCACACGGTAAGATAAATGGTTATATTGGCTTTAAGCAGTGGCGGGATGGGATCATAGAAGCAGGTCCACTCTCTGATCACAACTCAGATTTAAATATTGCAATTTTGCAACATTGATCATCCCACCAACGAAAGTTAAAAATGAATGAATCCTATTTTAAAGGCATATTTTGTTTGTTTGTTTTCTTTCATAAGGTTTCTATTTTGTGATTGAAAACAACAGTTTTCAACTTAGAAATATTGTACTAAGAACTAACTATCGTACCGTATGCCTTTGAATTAAAAGTATTCATTCTTTAAAATTAAAAAGTCAGAAGTCTAGTAAGTTCTTTACGTTTACGAGGAAACCTGTAATGATCTCCTCAATATTCGTGGTATTATATATATATATATATATATAT
>JAGDQP010062681.1:0-11840 GCA_022664845.1 Lepisma saccharinum
TTCTTAGAAAGAAACACTATAGCATTTGTTAAGCACGTTTTGTGTAGTCACCTGTGGAGTATCGCTATCGTACTGGACTTCTAATTTGAAAACCTGGGTTAGATTCCCCACCAACCAGTTTCTTTTTCGCATACACTGAAGTATTCAAACAGAGATTTATCTCCGGGAGAACTTACGAAGCATCATTGGTCACAATCCGAGTAAACAGTATGTGCGTTGTTTAGCATAATGATAATGTAGTTTTCATGTTTTTCATTGGTCTTTCTCTCTTTCTTGATGTATTGTTATCGTGTCTTCGCTTCGTCTTTCTCTTCTTCTTCTCTCTCTATATTTATCTCTATTTTTATTCTTACTTTACACCCACTCTCTCTGTATGTGCGTGTTCCACACCCAAATCCGGGCACTTTCGATGACACGGTGATATGACCAGACCCAAACATAATTGACCCGGTCTGGATAATCCATTTAACTGTGAATTTCGACGTCGTATTTTTCGTGTTCTCGGATTAACATCTCCGATCCTGGTCACTCCTGAAACAACCACTGTTCAAACGCAATGAAATAATTAAAATCTCTCCCTCATCCTCCGGGTTATCAGCCCTACATCGAATCACCGCATCAGAATGCGTTCGAATCTTAAACTTGATGACACACTCCAAAATCTGACCAGAATCCCCTGACAGCCGGTGACCCATTTCAGCTCTGACGTGTTCATTCCATCTGGGCGAATTGTTGTACAAACTAGTTCTTTAGTGTTGTAATTATTAAAAGGTAAAATTCGCAATAGGTGGAATCTAGAGTGGCATGTTCGGAACAGATACATTTTAGGATATGAGTAGAAAATGGGCCCCTTGTTCGCTATTTCGAGAGAAGAGTTATTTTTATATTTGTTTGGCACAAAATTCGTTTCCATCCTATAATGTATCAACATACCATTCAATGTGTTCCTTTTTCCACGTTTTAAATGTGCAACATGTAGTGTCTGCTATGCCTATAGGAACATGCGAATTTTGCTTTTGAACATTTGTAACTTTTCATTTTGATACAGTTTGCATACGTAATCTTGGCTCCTTCTGATAGAAATTAAGCAGAACAATAATCATCCATTCATGTTCTTTGTATGTTAAATTTACATTAGTAGTCTGGAATGGAAGGTATGGCCTACGGTATCTACTGGGTTTGTTACAATCAGTGATTAAACCAGACCCCGGCCCATTTGGGGGTGTCAGACCCAAATCCTCGAGACTATCCCCAACTTTAACAAAACTACCTGCGCCCTCCCAATTTTGACTTTACACCCCCAACCTAAAAATCCTGACTTTACGCCCCACCAAATTTGCAACCGAACCACGCGCAAGCAAAGCATATGTGTAACACATCTTTGATGTGTCTCAAAACTCTGGAGTTCCACTGAAAATGATGAGTATTTAATTTGACCATCACCTTTGGTCGCAACTTTGAAAGTGATTAAATTAACTTTCAAGCACCTTTTATATATTCGAATTGCCCTGAAAAAATATATAATCCAAATGTCACTTCTATCTTGCTGTTAAATTTGTGAGCGCTGCACTTTATAATGTTAGGTTCTTTTTTACTACGTTTAAATTCCATATTTTTATCTGTACTTCCTCTTCTTCTTCTCTTTCCCTGTTCTCTCTCTCTTTCTGTCTTATTTCTCTGCCCGTGCCTAAAGACATACATTGGTTTCAATTTTTCATTGTGTGTGTTTAAATTTCTCCCTCCATCAACTTATGTATGTTGTTTCGTCACGCTTTTATTCTTTCATTTTATCGATACTAATACGTGTCTATCTTGAAAAAACATATTATTTCCTTGATGTTCGCTGATTTTAGTATCGGCGAGACGAGGGAAGGAGAAAGAAGGGGTCTGTTTACCAGACACGATTATGGGATAAGAATGTGCCATTTGGGTTGCCTAGCTGCACGGCGCTCGCTGTCGCATTTTTTAATGCGAAGTGTACTATCAGGACTTGCTGCACTAAAAGGCATATTGGTATCCTTACAGTTCTATATCTCACACAATCACCGAATAAAATTTGTTCACAAAAATAGCACTTTACTTGGAGCTCACAGATATTGCTATTGATACTCATAATCTTTATGTAACACCTGGAGTGGCAATAGCCTCAGCGACGCAGCGGGCAAGCTCGACACTGAGAAGCACGGTGAGGAAAAAAAGGAAATAAGGTTAAGAGACTACACTTCTTTAGGTTCCGTCGCTGACTGGGAGAAACGGTCGCCCAAGAGAGGTTATTCCTCTAGCTTATGTGAGATAATCGACACGAAGCAAGTTCCGTACCTGTCACAGAGAAACGGTCGATTGACAACGCGGTTCTCAAACTGGTGTGAATGAATACGAACGAGACACTGGTTCCGGTCCTACCTAGAGAAACGGTCGCTTGAGGCCCACAGTTAGGAAAGAAAGTAGAATCACTGCACTACGAAGTCCGAACCTACGAGAAAGATGGTCGTTCGCAGTGAGATCCCACAACTAAAGGATAGGTGTTACAATAATAAGAGATATTATGCCCAACAAAGCAACTACCAAAATTACACAAAGAAATATGCTTAAATATACTATGATCCGCTCCTAACTTGAGAGGCGGCCAATTATTTCTGTGGAAGCGATATTTTAAAGCAAAACTACGTGATCAATGTAAATGTGTATTTTCTGCTCTGTGGTTTAAGGGGCAGTCAAATGAAAAACGAACACCCGCCATAAATCACATTCCTCGCAAAAGTTGGCAAGACTGTTCTTGCGTATCGATACTGCCATCTGTAGGGTAGAAGAAATGCATAGTGAAAACGCACGGGTCCACATAATTGTTTCATTATTGCTCTAGAGGTGAGCGTAGTGAAAAGTGTGTTCGTCCAGCATTTTAAATGGAGGCAAGTAAAGAAGAGCTGCGAGGTGCGGTTCGTGTCTTGGTTGCCAAGGGTGCTGGGACACGCGAAATTCATCGTCGCATGTTTGCTGTGTATGGCAAGCACTGCATGTCCCTGACAAGTGTACACGAGTGGAAGAAGAGTGCGAAGGACGCACATCACTGCAAGACGATTCGCGCCCGGGACAGGCTCATCGAACCATTACGCCTAATGTGATTGCGCGGATTGATGGTCCGATCCGGCAAAACCGACGAATCGAAGAGAAAGTCATTCGTGTTCAGTTGGGCATTAGCCATGGCTCCGTGCATGCCATTATCAAAGATCACCTGCAGTTCCGAAAAATTTGCACGCAGTGTGTTCCGCATCAACTGACGGAGGGACAAAAGATTGACAGAATGGCTGCATGTCTGAGTCATCTGCAGCGGTACCACGCGGAAGAGTATGCGTTTCTGTCACGACCTGAAGAAAGACATTCGTGGAAGTCGGTTTCAGTCGGACGAGGAAGTGCAGGAGTGGGTGAGGTTGTGGATCCGTCAGCGACTTACCTCTTTCTACAAGACTGGAATTGATCGTCTCGTCTCCTAATGGGATAAATGTATAAACACTTCTGACAATTACTTTTGAATAAAACAAATTCCTTTGTCACTTTGTAGCGGGTGTTCGGTTTTCATTTGACAGCCCCTCATACAATCACTTGTTGCGATATGATCTTATAGTGGGTTATAGGTCCCGTCGGGTCATTAGGTAGCTTTACATATACTACAATGACTGTTGAGTTACAATATCAAATAACAAACAAAATGAATATTTGTTAAAAGCAAAATTATATCAACATTCATATACTGATACTTCTCTTTAAATTAAATTTATAGTTCTTTAAAACTATAGCTAAAATTATAGCTAAAGAATACTCAGACCACAAATTTAAGTTAAAAAAAAAGTTTATTTACAAGCGAAGTTTCATATTTGAGATTCGAATACAAGTTCGTAATATCAACAAGTTACAGAATCTAACACTATCAGGGAGCTATGTAACAGAGTTCAAACCGAGGCGAAATCGGCTATGTCCAACAATTGTACCCGATATGTTGGATTGTAGAATTTCATCGTAGAAATCCTAAGTCCGGAGAGTGAAAACTTTAGCTGGTAAGAAGTCGTTCTGGGCTTATCTTGTAAATACGAAGATCTTAACTCTTCGGTAGCCAAGGTATTTCTGGATACATATCAAGGTCAACCAACGGTTTATATTGATCTACAGATATTGACTCAAATCTGAGATTCCATCGCTATGCGTTGAGGCAGAATGGTGGGGTAGATGGAGTTCCACGTCAAATGATGCGTTTGAAGGCTTTTTAGTCCAGTCTTCACATATATACGTGATATGATGAATCTTAAATATCAAATGGTGATTTTTACATCACTAACACAATTGTTGTTTATGTATTCTGGCTTTTCTAGAAGCGAGAATAAGTTTCAAAGTTCGTATACATTCTTAGGCTGTAATCCACCATATAAGAAGTAACCAAGAACGTCAATTAAACTTCTTCTTCCCTTGTGGGGCCGGATAAAGCCTCTACATAGCAGTAGAATCAGAGATTGAGCATCTTGTAGATTTAAATTAGGATTACAACAGACAATGCGCTCGTATCAAGAATATAGACAGCTAAATCCTCTTCACCCATATTTTATATTACCTTATCTTTTCCAGCTTTGTATAAAAATAATAGGAATTTTTCAATTGCTTTCTTTGGAAGAGAGTTCCAGCCAGGCCGTTACTAAAATGGAAACATGAATTTCTAGCAAGCGTTTGGCGGTGTGTATATCTTATTATGATTCTGAAGCAAATTTAAAACACATATTTCGATGACTTGTAGAAAAACGCGTGGCATTCATTATTTTCATCACCAATAGTGATATTTCAAATCGTTACTCAGTTGTTTATCTCATCATCAATTACCCCTGTCACCGACTACCACACTTGACCATATGCCTGGAGATATGGCGTTTTTTGGAGTACAGTTCGCATGATATTAAAAATCGTTAGTATTAATTTTTTCATAAGGCAAGTTATAGTTAGTTATAAAAAAATCAAGGATTCATACCTTGGACTGTTAATGGCGGGTATTACCCCTCTAGAAAATAAATCCCCCCAAAGAGAGGAGACTCGATAAGGACCTGCATACCCAGGAGATGGCTGCTTCGAGACGCATGGCTTCCATCAGTTGAGCTCGGTGAGGACGGAATTATTCTTTATGAAAATAAAATAAGGATCAATTGCTGCAGCCATAGGGACAACATGAGGCCTGAGTATCTCATTTCTTACCACAAGACTGTCGGACTACCATGCCGAATGACATGTATGTAGGTTGATACGCACTCACTGGCAATGATGACGAACACCATACATCAACCGCCACCATATTGGAATTGTTCACGCACAAGAGGAGGTTAATTACTGGTTCCGTGTTCCCGCCATATCAACGCCCGTCCATTTTCTACCTCCAGACTGAAACGCGAGTCATCGGAGGACCCCATCGAATTCCATTTAGCAGGCTCCACTCGCTTTGTACCTTACTTCAGTTTCTGCAGGCCATCCAGTGTTGTTTCCTCAATGAGACAACACACCCTAACGATCTCCGTGCATAGAAACTAGCTTCATGTAGACGATTTCTGATAATTTGGGTGAACACTGTGCGTCCTGTTTTGTGAGCAGTGCATATCCATGGTTTGTCGCCGTTTGATACATGTTCCGACGCTCTGCTAACACTAAGTAGCGACCATTCCGTGCCGTCGTGGCTCCTGAACGGTCGTGTCCTGGCCGTCACATAACATTTCCAGTTAGTTGATACCCTGTCCACAGGCGGAAAACAAATCTGTGAGGTACTCGAGCTGCTTCTGCAATAGTTCGCTGTGGTTGTCCTGTTCCCATCCCGCCAATAGCTTTCCAGGCCATAGAGTCCGTTAAATCTTGCTGTTGTGGCATTCTTCCTATCCAACACTTCCCTACACTAGCACACAAAAACTTTCTGTCTATTGCAGGCACACTACTGGGCTTCTTATTCAACTCTGTGATTTTGTGCCTTTTCGCGTCCTGTGGCACATACCTCCTTCCGTCGTCCCTGGCTGGCTCTACTGTACCCATGATAGAGCGTGGATCTGCTGTGTGTGTTATGGGAGAACTACTAGCATTCATCTACAGCTCTGTTTATCCAGTTTTCGTGTCCTTTTTCCTGTTTCTGCCTTGCTCCCCTGAGTTTTTGACCAGTGAACTTCATTGTGAATACTAAATATGAGCGCACCCGTATGAACGTGAGTGAATAAGGGAAGATATGTGTTTGTCTTTCCTGTCTGTCTGTGCCCCCTAGATCTCAGCAACTACAAGTCCGACAGAGTTGAGCCATACAGTGTTGGTTTCGTCACGACCTCAAACGGTGGGGAAACTTATGACTTTGACTCTAGAACTGACAAGTCCTTTCCATTTACTTACAAGGAGACTTATGGAAGTGAAACTCACCAATTTTAATGAAACTTTGCATACTTGTAGAACATCGAAAAATAATCGACATGTATTTTTTATTTCCTCAATGGTGCGGGTTTAAGGGTAGAAAGCAACCTGTGAACGTTAGGGGTGGTCTTAAAGCATAGACGGAAAACAATCATTTAATGTAGAAGAAACAATACTGCCAGGGGGTTTAGGACGGCTGATTCAGAATTGGACGTCAAAAGTACAAAATTCAAAATGATGGATCCAATATGACGATTATAATTACAAAAACTCGTTTTGTTGAAATGCTCTGCAGCTAGCCAAGGACAATTATAGTTGTCATGGGTTACTGCGAGAATGTGGATGACCGATTTGAAACTCCTTTCTGCAATGATGCTAACGGGATGCTTGATTAAAGTGAGTCTCGTCACCTCTCACTATTCGGGGTGTTCATTTATAGCTCGTCACCGCGTCACTCTTTTCTTTACCCCGATGGGGGTTTTGTACAAATAACTTTGACCTTAAACTGGTAGGTCCTTTCTAGTCGCTTAGGGTTCTCCATTTGTGCCCCTCCTAGATCTCAATAACTACAAGTCTGACAGAGATGATCTATACACCGTTAGATTCGTCATGGTCTGCAGTGGCGAGGAAAATTATGAATGTGATTCTAAACCTGGCAGGTACTTTTCAATCGCTTAGTATTTTGCTTGTTGTCCGTCACTCTAACCACTGGTCTTCTATTTTACAAGTCCTTTTATGTTACGAAGGCAGATTCTGAAGTAAATGCACAGATATATTATACTGAAATTCGAAACTCGGAAAGCTTATTGATCCTGTTTTAGAACTATAAAGATTGCTTCTTTGTTTCTTCACAAGCGAACCTCCTCAGGAAAATCATAATGATGTGTATACTTTACTGCTCGGCTCGATGACATGTTGCGTTTTTTATCTTTGCAATTCCAAACTTGATGCAAGCTTGCTGTGCTATCTGGGAAAGAGCTATTACCACTTTACATAGCTGCACACCTAAAATAATTGAAAGGTATAGGATGTGAAACCAGGCTTCGTCCTGAGTAATATGATATTTCTTCCGCCCAACATCGGCAAGATACCTTTCTCGACACTTAAAATTAACATTGAAGTATATGGGAGACGACAGTTTGTTAATTAGCTCTACAAAACATTAAAAGCTATTTGAGGTCACCTCCTTGCCACGGTCCAGAAATTGTGGAAAATCGTACCCTAAGTGCAGAAAACACTAAGTTTGCGATGTTTTCCGGAAACGATTATAGACCAGTCCGACGAAACTTAAGTACAACATATCAAAACAGAGTTGAGGTCACCTCCTACCCCTGCTCCTGAAATCTAAAAAACTGTCGTCTCCCATATACTTCAATATTAATTTCAAGTGCCGGAAAAGGTACCTTGCCGATGTTTGGTGAAAAAAATATCATATTACTCAGGACGAAGCCTAGTTTCACAATTGGTCGCTTCCTGGCACGCAGGCTATGTAAAGTGGACATAGCTCTTTGCATGTGCATAAGGCAAGTGAACCAGTGTCTCAGTGTGCCCGGGGGTATTACCCACAAGCTACTTGATTAGTTCTAACTTGGAAGTTCTTCTCAGAAGAGGAATTTCGATGTGATTCTTATGCCATCCTTAATAATAATGAGGCTTCTGACTGACGCTTTTTGTATCACTATGCTTCTTTATCATCTTTAGGATTCCAAATACCTTGTAAATTTGTAATTTATTTCAAGAAAACTTTGTTTCTTTATCTTTCTAAACATCCCCAAAGATATAATGTAGAGAAGAAATCTCATCACTATCTCCAGTTTTTCTGCGACAAGTACGAATTTTACAATTATTTTATTAAATTATTTTTTCTGCTAGTTTGATTAACTACCATAATCATTAGGGTCTCTCCGAAATTATATAAAATAGTCACTAGAATAGTGCTTTAAAAATATTTCAATGTTTCAAACGATATTTCAGGCATTTGATAAATTATATCGATTTCTTACTAACTTCAGTGTATTCCAAGCCGCATTGCTAGAATCACAAACATGAACATTAAAATACATATCTAGAATACTTTTCGATTCAACTGATTCACGTGGACCACATTTAATGTAAAAAGAAAAAAATATATGAGACAAAGCGACGTTATGTTTTTTTATATCAACTTGATTGAAAACTAAATAGAAACCTAGAATTATACATAGTAGAACCAGTAAAGGGTGTCATTTTAAGAATTCAGAAAAAATACTTTCTCTTTGGTCATCCCTTGAGCACTGTGTACCTCACGACAAAATAAATCTTGTATTCCAGGAGCACGATAATGGCCTGTACGCCACGAGCACGGCATCGTGTAAGTGTAATGGAACATTTTCCCAGAAAACAAATAAGTTGTTCGACGTCTTAAACCACAGCGTGTTCATTCAAATTAAGTTTTACCATTGCAACCCTGCCAGTAGACTCACTAGTGCACAAATAATGAACAAATAACTTTTACTCTTCCAGCAAAAATAATGATTTTATAAGAGAGATGAATGTTTTATGTTTCTATTCGCTTTTGTACTTGCTTCGGAGAACGCAGAATAAAGTGGTAGGTAATAATTTCTTCTTCGTATAGCAATAATATGCATTTATCCGTGAAAAAATCAAAGAAATATCATACGAATGAATGATTTCAACGAATCGTAAATGTATAGATTCACTTAATTAGATTATTTTAGTTTTTAGAAATCATTCAAGCTTACTCTCTAGGCATATATTGCTTTGTCAAAACATGTCAAACTGGATTGTTCTGAGTCTACAGAACAAAATTCAGTGATTATAGAATATAAAATGTTACTATGTTTTGAAACAGTAAAGCTGTAAACAAAGCAAATCATTGCCAACAATGAATTTTCCATACAAGAACATATTTAAAATATATATATATATTAAAACTTCCTATTTTTTAAATAAAATATCAACGTCAGAAATCACAATAGCATATAAGAATGTAAATCTCCATTACTCTTTTTTTTGTTTATTTACAAAAATTAATGGAATCCTATATTTTTTAGATTTATTGTATGCGCAGTTCAGTATTTATCATTCTACCTTTAGAGATGCATTACATCCAGTAACTTGTGTGTTATGATGAATATCAATATGTATGCTTTTCATGAAGCTTTTCGGACTGAATGCAGAAAAGTTCACAATCCTTTTAATATACGTATAATGATGTTAAATTAGATATAATTCTTCAGTGTGTGTAGTAACAACTACTGTATATATATACAGAAAAATCAGCCTTATATAAGTCTTTCCATGAGCCTCCATACTAGCCAATTTAGTTTCTATACAGTGGACTAACTTTAAGAATAATAACGACAATTAAAAGGTTTGGTATAAAATTGTGTACATGATAACACAATCAGTCTTTTCGTTAGAATTTGAATTTTGTTTAAGGTCTTTAGGCAATCTTGGCTCAGACCATATTCTTTTCATGTTTGGTACTGTCAACCAATATTTAAAATTTAAAAGGTTGGATACAAAGTATGAAAAATATATTTGCAAGATTTACTATATTATAGGCAGTTCTTTGGTTTGGTAAACATTATCAGCCGCATTCAGAAACGGTTTTGGGAGTGACTAGCGCTGTACTAGCGAGTGACTACCAATGTTAAAAGACGGTTAATAATTCGTTAGTACAGCGCTAGTCACTTGAAGAATCCGTTTCTCAATACAGCTGTATGTGTTTGAACCATATATAGGGTTGTATATGGTTCGTAACTCAATCCAATGTTATATGTTTTATTTAATAACTCTCGAACTATTGCATTACTCAGGACAAAACTTGTGACAGTAATTTTTAGTCATGGTATCTACAACCACGTTAAAAATTATTAAAATCCGTTAATGCATAACGAAAATAAATGATTGGAAAACTTGCCAGCTTTTCACTTCATGTTGTAGTTCGGACCATGACGTCATGAAATAATATACTTTATCGTTAATATTATGGTGTTATGGATATAAAGATCAACATTTTTAACTGAATATAGGAGTGTGATAACTATATTTCAATTCCAGATCATTCCCGTGGATCATACCTTTCGGAAAGTATACAATTTCGTTCTTTTCTCCAGCTATGCCACCCACCATCAAATTAACAAATAATATACTTACTTAATAACACTAAGGTATTAGTGATTTATTTAGAGATCATTTTTTTAAAAACTCAGTATAGTACTGGGACAAAAATAGTTCACTTCTAGATCATTCCCGTGGATATACGTTGCAGAAATATTCAAATTCCGGTATTTTAGGCTTCACCAGGAAGGAAGGGATTCTTACAGCAAGATTATCTGTTAATTTTAGGAATCTGGATCTGACACGTTCGATAGATGTAATTCAATGAAAGGCGACAAATCTTTAAATGATTGGCGACAAATGACATTGAATATAGTTTTATGGATCGGATGTTGCTATCAATTGATTGCTGGTGTGGATGGGTCATGTTCGGTGTTCTCACTGAATCAGCTCGCAGGTGTAAGATATTAGTTTGCGTTCGAGGAACAAACGTGAGATGGTGTGGGAGCAAAAAAAATCAAATGATGGTACATCCGGTTGACACAATATCGGAGATCGAAGATGAGAATTGGGAAATTCTTTTACATAATTCAATACCTGCATATCGGTGTCATCAGCATTGTTTGTAAACAGCTTTCGAGCAATTCCTAGTTGTCAATTTATTTCAATAAAACAAAAATGATAAAATTATGCTAAAAATTAAAACAAATTTTAAATAAACATGAAACATATTTTACTCGTTTAACAATACTCTACACCAAAATGGCGGTACATGTGGTTCATGTTCGTAAATTTTAACTTAATAATTGAGAGAAATTGAACCTTAAACATAACCACTTTTTAATCACTGGGCATTTTGGATTTTAACGAACTACATATCGTAAAGCCGGGGCAGGTCGCGCGGTAGGAGAGATTGCGCAGATCCTGGAAAGACGGGAAGGAATTGAACTGATGTGTTGTGAGTGAAGAACAAATGAAAAGGTTACTGGGAGACTCGTCAGTTGAATTCCTGTGCTTATAGAGAGGTGTTACTTAAAGTTATCATCATTTGATTTACATCAACGATAGAAGCAAAATGCCTGAAATTTCATAAACGTTAAGTATATTTTCATAGTAAATGTTTTAGTGTAAAATAATCGCAAATTTCCTCCCGAATGAGGATAGTTGGCGCAAGCAACAAACAGGAGAGATCGGTCAGCATTTGAATTTACTTTCCTTACGAGTGTACCCGTGCTGCTCCGCAGCATTTTAAAATAAGGGAATTGGATAGATAAAAAGAGAGGTAATGAAGTATTAGCAAAGATGAATGTTGTAAAATAAAGGACAAACACAGAAGAGAAAATAATATCATAAATCAGTAATTA